>JAYJMI010531055.1:0-15200 GCA_036873855.1 Sarsia tubulosa
TAATTCTTCCGCTAGTTAGAAGTTCTTGAATTGAAGATTCGACAAACTGGGAATTATCCATAGCAGATTTATTGTTTGAAAAATGTGCTTTCTCAGGGATAGTTATAAAAGGGATTTTGTATCCGTTTTGTATTACTTTTATTACCACCTCGCTCGCTTTGATATTATTCCAATGATTTAAATTTCTTTTTAGACTACCTTTAACATTACAACGCTCATTTTTGGGATCCCCTTGTACACTTTTCAAGTCCGTTTGGGATTGAGAATATTTATATACAGAATTAATTTTATACTTATCTTTACAGGTTTTCTTTTCTTTTAAGTTGTCGACAGTCTTTTCTGCAATGTCCTTGTTTACCACAAGAGAAACATGTTCCTGGTGTGTTATGTCGTGTGAAGTTCCTGTGATCGCCAAGTCTATCTCTGTTTCTTTCGTCATTCCGAAACCTTTCTTTATCGGGTGGTTTTGTGATGGTGGCTGAAGAAGAACGACTGAAATTTAAATTTTTAGATTTAGCTTTCTCTCTTTTTCTAAGAGCCCTTGTTTCTGCGGCCTTAATTTTCTTCTCGTCGTCAAAGTTACTTGCTAAATCGTCGGTCAAATACTCTTCTACAATACCCCAACCTGCTACAGACCTATCCGCCATCTTAATTAACTTGTTTCTTTTTTCCATAAGACTAATGCTATTGTCCAATGCTTTATTTGCTCTATTCACGGAACCAGCCTTAATTAGAAGTTTTAACGATACCAACTCACTTATCACTGACTTATTGAAGTCAAACTGTTGCTTGTTGCCTTTATAACCAAAAGATTGTTCAGGCTCTTTTTTAAACCTCTTTGCCAAATTTAGACTGTCTTCCTCAAATTTAGTTTGTATATCATCAAGTTTTTGATCAAAATAACCTTTAATACTTTCTAAAGAAAGACTTCCCTGGTTTGTATTTTCATCCTCTTCTGTGTCTCTTTGTCTTTTGTTTCTGTGATGACGTGGCATTTTTTACGGAGCTGTCTGAACGCTATGAAAACGAATTGACTTGTGAAAAGATGAGGCGTAAGAAGTTCAGTTGAGCATGCGCAAGTTTGCCTCGATTATTACGAAAATAAATTGCAAAAATTAATTTGTTGGGTAGCCAAAAATATAGACCCTATGCACATTCACAAGAAAATAGTTGAAAGAGTTTCTAGGAAACTACATCGAAAGTTGCTACAATTTTATTGGTACAAAACTAAAGCAAAATTTACTACTAAATTTCCACTTCATTTATACTTAATTGTATGAAAGCAAAGATTAACTGCTAGACTCCTGGCAATTATTTTGGCTACAAAATCTATTGAACAAATCTGGAGGTACCTAGCAAAAACTTTAATCTTTTACCAAAATTTTGACCTGCTCGCCCAAAACAAGAATGTTCAAAATTTTAATTTATTCAACTTATACAATAAGTAATCTATAGTAAGTAATATTTTTTGGGTTATTTAAAATAACCAGCCTGTATCGAAAGCAATTGATAAAATAAACCAGAAGACAATAATGCTAAGCCTAACCCTAATTTCTAAACTCTTTATATGAAAAACCCACATAAAAAATTGCAAAATGTTTTAGACAAAGCCATGCATATTTTCTTTAAAGGAATTACATTAGATTTTTGGGAAATAGCAACAATAAATTAAAAAAGTAGTGTAAAATTAATCTTAAGATTACTAATCTAAGACCTAAGAAACAATTAAGTTCCTCATTGAAAATTACTATTTCACACTAGGCTCTTACTTACTCAGACTAATATTAGGTATTCTTCTGCTCCATATTTTCTTTTTAATAACAATACAGTTTAAGATTTTTAATACGAAAATACACCACACATAGGCGTATTTAGGTGTATATCATTAATATTTCCGTGACAAATATAAAAAAAAAACTATTAAAAATTATGCTACGGTAGGTTGTTTCATTGTAAAAAAATTAAAAAAAACACTATAAGATAAGATAAAATGTATTTATTTGCCAACCATAAATCATTTACAATTAAAGAAAAATATTTAGAAATTACACACTAAAGCTTCTAATAAATATAAAAATACACTCAACAATTATATATGGTTAGCAAGGAGATTACTCAAATACATGAAGTAATACTATTGAGTAGCCACCTATTGTGACAAAAGGTAGTTAAGAATCAAGTTAAACTTACTTCAGAATCAACAAAATTAGTGACAGCATGTAAAATGCTGTTGCATCACATATGATATAGCAAATGTAGCAAAAATACTTGCAGAGGTAACATGAGATATCATACAAAGTATAGTATTCACACATAAATTTGACATTCTTTTTAACCTAATCATGCAGCAAATGATCAGAATAATAAAGAAAATGCATGATCAAATACTACATTTTCATAATATCTATCATTCTATAAATTTTCAAAATGAATTAGTACTTTGTACCATGAGATATCATGCAAAATATCTATTTCGCACAAAAATTTGACTTTTTGAATAATGACATGAATTTTCGGAATAATGACACTTATGCCAGTTTGAAGCCTTCATTTAGTTCTAACTTTGTGCAAAAAATGAAAAAATAATAAGGAAGGAATATTGAGAAATTTTGAAAAATGTTGATTTTTGGGCCAATTTTGACCTTTTGACCTCAATTTTAGGAAAATAATTTTTTTTGTCAAAAATCTGGCTGTCGTTTATTCCTGACCCTTTACCTCCATGCAAAAAGCAGAGAAAACGGATGAACGATTCCAGAGACAAACGTGTACAGACGGATAACCCTGAATTTATAGGACTCCTTTCGGCAAAGCCAGGAGTCTAATAAGCTATAGTTGCACGACTAATATAAAATCAATCATCAACGCACATAACAAAAAACATTAAATGATATAAAGAAAGAACTATGAATAACAACTGCTTATATTCAAGCATTATTTATCAAGCTACCTTAACATCAAACATATGAAACTACAATGACAAAATATACTTTGGTTTATGAAAAACAACATTTTAAGAAGCAATATGCAAACCACAAAAAATCATTCAATACACAAAAATAGTACTGCGCTTTAAAAAATTTTTTTGACTAAATTAATGGCCAACCGAAAGAAACTTGGAAGATTATAAGGAAATTAAATCATACAATCCAAATTCGAAAAAATACAACCTCTGTCCTAGCAAAAAAAATGAAATTGTAACTTATATGAGATCGAATATTTTGAAGAAGCGAAGTGATATTGAAATGCTGTCACAAAATTAATTAGTGACCCACGACCACGAAAGATTGACGTCAGTAAAACATTGCATTGCAACTGGTTTATTTAGGTGAAGATTTTCGCCCTATTTGGTAGCATGAAACTTTGAGTCTAAATCGGCCAATAAAAACTGTGTTTAAACTAGACTTCAAGCCTTTTAGTATTATCTTTTTAAAATGTTATAAACAGGGCATAACACTGTAAGTCATGGTTGGAAAAAAAGTTTAAAATTTAAAAATTTATTTTGAGAATCTTATCAAAATTTCTCATCAGGATTTTCATCAGATCTTATAAGAATCTCATTCTTACATAATGTTACAGGATCCTATGAGAGGATATTTAGAGGAATTTCTACGTACTAAAATGTTATTGATGTTATTGAAAAACAAATGCATATGCATATATCCATCGATTTCAAAACTTGACCTTTCATTGCTGCTAAGCGAACTATGTCCTGGCGAATACAACTGAGATTTAAGAATTGTTAATTCATCTCCAGGAAAATCAAAAAACTTTAATACTCTCAAATTTCCATTATTACCAAAAATATGAAGAACTAGTTCAAACGGCTGCGTTGGTATTTCATTTGTAGGATGGTCATATTTTCCTCGGTATCTTCTTAATGTAATACACAATACTTCAAGAAGGTCCACAATAATTAGTTGAAAGCACATTCCATTCAATATGTTATAAAACGGTGGACTAACTGATGCTTTGTCTGATTCAATATTAGCTTTCCATAGAAAGGCTTTAGACACTGGTGTAAAATTTGGATCAACATAAATACTTGGTATGATCATGCAATTTAAGTTTTGTTGAAGTTTCTTTATCTCATCCTTTATCTCATATTTTTCTGTTTTATAGCTTTGATTGTCAATCTTACGGTCTAATTGTTTATTTAGATTTTCAACCTGCTTTTTTAGATCTGTTATTTCTTTATTTAGCTTTTTATTTTCCTGATTTTCACTGCCAGTTTGACTCTTTAAATGTTCCATTTCCATTTTAATTAGCTTATTTTGATTTTCCAATTGATTACTGTAAGTTTGCATTGGATTCGCTCGCATTTTTATTACGATATTTTGGTCTTCTATTTGTTTATTGTAGTTTTTCATTTTCTTCTTGCAGTTCTCTATCAACTTACTTTGATCTTCCAACTGCTTACTATAATCTTCCATTTGTTTCATTTGCTTTACTGTTAGCTTATTTTGATCTTCCAATTGCTTACTGTAATTTTCCATTTGTTTGTTTTGCTTCTCTATCAGCTTACTTTGATCTTCCAATTGCTTACTATAATCTTCCATTTGTTTCTTTTGCTTTACTGTTAGCTTATTTTGATCTTTCAGTTGTTTACTGTAATTTTCCATTTGCTTCTTTTGGTTCTCCATTTCTCTATCTTTATCTTCAAGTCGTTTTTCAAGACATTTTACCTGTATCACAAGAGCTTTCATACAACTTGACATTTTCTTCAACTCAATCTCAAGCTTAAAAAAAAGAAATAATCATTATCAACAGACTAAATTTTTAGAATTCTTTTCATAAAATGCATTGTCAACCAATCCAAAGAATGCCAAACAGAACCTTAAGAAATGACAGGTAAATTGTCAGTGGACCCCTTGGAAAACAACTGCCTCCTATAATTGACACGTTGATCACATCATGCGAAACGGTATGACTGACTGAGTATAATTGCATAAAAAACATAACTAACACATTTAAAGATCTTGCATTAACCAAAAGGTATAAACAAAACCTTCGTATAAACAATAAATTTTGAATATTGACTTGACCTCCTCATAGTATACAGCAAATGATTAGAATTATGCAGTAATTCAAGGACTAATTTTGTGTTTTCCCTGTTTCCATTGCGCTAGTTTCAAATGAATTGGTACTATGAACCATGAGATATCATACAAAATATCAATTACTACGAGCTGCTAACTTTTATTATACTGTGTATAATGGTTTTGTTTGCAGCAAGTGTATAAAGTCATAAGTGAATTTAAAACAATGATAATGGTAATTTGCTATTTGTTTACTCAAATATGGATTGTCTTTTGCAATTAGTATCGCTTCCTTGAGGCGAAGCCTAAAACATATTCTTGTCATTAGCAATGATTGAAAAATTAGTGACATCACATTGGTTTCACTTGATTTTGGAGTGCTCTACCAATATAGTGTCTCACTTATTTCTGCGAAGTAGGTATAAATATTTTTACAAACAACTATAATTGTGCAACTTTTTGATAACAATAAAATATAATAAAAAACATTTATACTCAGTAAAACAAATGTTAGTAGCTTGTAAATAAAGACAACGAAAATTTGAATATATTTGTATTGGTATCAAATTTTAAATCTTGGTAGATAGATTGACAATAAAGTAACGGTTAGACTGAATATCATGAAATTTCAAAAAAAAAAACAAGCTAGACATATGCAAGTGGTCCCCGGTTGTAAGAATAGTTTTGGAAAAACTAAATATTCCAAAGACGTATAAATTGGATTAAAAGTAAACCCAGATGGTACTAAAATATTACAAAAAATATTTGAACAGAATTTTTTTATTTTTTTCATTTATAGATAAATGTGGAAATGAACCTATTCTGGCCCATTTTGGCCCTTTTTATCACAATTTGAGGAAAATAAGAACTTTCTTGAATAAAACAAATTGATCATAATTTAACAACAAAAAAAAGAACAGATCCTGAGAAAAGTGTAATGCCAATCATATTTTGGCTTGTTTTTGTCTTTTTTACTCAATTTTCCGGGAAACTAGAATTTTCCAAAAATAAACAACTGCAACATTAGTTAACTATTATTATACTATAACTTCATGAAAACAAAAATGAAAAAAATGAGTGCATTTTTAGAAAAAGCCCCAAAAAGTCAAATTTAGGCCCATTTTGACCCTTTTATCCCTATATAAAGATCAGTAAGAATTTTCCTGAATCAAAAAATTATATCATGAAGCAACTCTTATGGTACTTTAAGATAATGGAAAAATTCAAAAAAAGTAAAATGAACAGATCCTGAGAAAAGTGCATGCCAATTATATATTACCCAATTTTCTGGGAAACTAGAATTTTCCAAAAATAAACAAGTACATGATTATACTATAACTTCATGACAAAAACACACACAAAAAAGTGATAGATAGACATAAGATCCCCGACAACTAATATTTTTAATAAAATGGCACTATCATCCATCAAAGCAATGCAAATGTATAGCTTTAGGTAATTATCAGCTCTTTTATTAACGAAAACGCAAAAATTACATCTTTATACAGCGTTTGTATCGAAAAATTAACATTTTAACCTCATCATGCATTAAATGAGCAGAATAAGAAATAAACTATAGGATCAAATATTATGCTTTACTTATCTCTATCATTGTACAAAATTTCAAGTAAATTGAAAATCTGTAGCATGAGACATCACGCAAAATATCAACTCCGCACAAAAATTGACTCTTTGACCTCAAATTGCCGGCAAACAAGACTTTTCGGAATGATGACACTTATGCCAGTTTAAAGCCTTTATTTGCCTCTAGCTTTGTACCAAAAATACACAAGAAAGATTGACTATTAACGGTATTTATTTTTTAGATAAATGGAAAAATCTAATGAACAAACAAAATTTCCCTCGCTTGCTCAAAACAAGAATTTTCAGAAATGTAGAAATAGTGTCATTTTTTTACCTCTCACTATGGACTAACATCATATCCAAAACTAGAAAAATCTAATGAACAGATCTTGAGATACAGAGCAAAATGCCCATTTTTGGCACAATTTGCCTCACTTGCTCGAAACAAGAAACTTCAAAATAGTGTCATTTTTTACCTCTAACTATGCGCTAATATCATATACAAAACTAGAAAAATCTAATGAACAAGTCTTGAGATACAGGGCAAAATGCCCCTTTTTGGCCAAACATTGCCTCGCTTGCTCGAAACAAAAGAATTTAGAAACATAGAAATAGTGTCATTATTTACCTCTTACTATGGGCTAACAGCATATACAAAACTAGAAAAACATAATTTACAGATCTTGAGATACAGAGTAAAATGCCTATTTTGGGCCAAAATTTGCCTCATTTACCCCAATTGAGGGAAAATGAGAATTTTCTGAAATATAGGAATAGTGTTACTTTATACCTCTCATTATGTTCTAACTTCATGCAAAAAACTAGAAAAATCTAATGAGCAGATTTCGAGATACAGGGCAAAATGTCTATTTTTGACCCAAATTTAGCCAATTTACCCCAAATTTGGGAGAATGAGAATTTTCAATAAAGTTCCGCTCTGTCACTTTTTAGCATTTATGGATTTCTAGAATAAAACAAAAAATCGAAAAAAACTAATGAACCAATTCTGAGAAATCAATGGACGGACGAACGGACGGACAAACGGGGCTAAATTTATATGACTCCGTCGGAGAAGCCGGGAGTCCAAAAAAAGTTAATGAAGGGATCTGGAAATATATTGAAAAATAGCGATTTTCGGGCAAATTTTGACCTTTTGACCCCAATTTTGTGTAAATAAGAATTTTTCACAAAAATCCGGCCCTTTCACTTTAAATAACTTATGACCCACTAACTTAATGCAAAAAACCAGAAGAAACTGATGAATGGTTTCTGAGGAAACTGTTACGGACGGATGCACGTAAGTACGGACAGACGAATGAAGCTGAATTTTTAGGATCCCTTCGGCAAAGGCGGGGATTCAAAAATGAACTGATTTTTAGAAAAAGTCCAAAAAGTCAAAAGTTTAGGCCCGTTTTGACCCTTTTGTACCCCATTTTCTGTGATTGCAGAAATACCATAGCCTGGCATTTTTCGTCAATAACTAGAAAACGACTTCTTTTTAAGGGGTAAATTTTCTATTTTAAAACAAAATCAAAAGATTATGACGTCATCTCTGACCACGCCTACTTTCAGCAGGTAGTGAAAAATTTTGAATTATTTTTTTCATTTTTTTCTAGTTTTAAAAATTTCCCGTTTATTTACTACCTACTACCTAGCAAAACTTTATGGCCGTATGACTTATTTTAAAGAAGTTATTGGGGTATGGTCCCCTCCTTCCCAGGAAAAAATTTGCATTCGAAAGACCCCACACAAAAAAAGGGTTAAAAGAATAAGGTCTAAAACGTTTTCTAATAACTTACCCATTTAGGAGGTCAAAACTACCGCGTGACATGCAAACTTTGATAGCTTTACCTTCTTTGAAAAAGTTTTTAAATGGAATCTATAGCCTTTTTGAAAGTTTTATGCATAGGACAATATTGACCACAATTAATTTTTAAAAACATTATCCTTCTTCATAATTGTAGTTTGAGCTTCAATAACATGGAAAACTTATTGACGTGCATTTTATTGCCAAAACGTTTGCTCATTAAATTATGGAATAGTGGCGAAATTTTTGGTGTTCTTCTTTAGCCTTTAATATAATAGTCTTCCTTCAACGAATACATTGGTCCAAGAAATCGCTTACTACTTTTCCATTATTGACACATTTTCTTTCATGATCCTAAAGATAAACAAAGGAAAGATTGTTTGACTCATGGTATAAATCAATTGCGAAACAAATTATGACATACTATTCCAGAAAAAACCCAGTTCAGTAATGAACGGCTTTCAACTACATTGAGTTGTAACATTGTTTTTTGCAGAATTTAATTTGTCAACTGTCTTTATAAACTCAACAAGTTTATTTTTTATTTGCTGCAAATATATAATATAATAAAATATGGTTTCCTATAACATAAAAGAGTTAATAACTCTGATTGGTGGTTAAAGAGATCCTATACTTTGCTGATCCTGCAATTATACTAAAACAGCACATGTTAAGTGAATTATTTTTTAGAAATTTTAATTAATGGAATAAATATAATTCAAAAATGAAAAAATGTTTTTTCAAAATAGTCTGAATTTAGAAAAAAAGCAATATCAGCAAAAACACAAAAAGGCCTGGAACTAGCCGACCTAATAGTTTTGTGTGTCAAAAATATTTTTGAAATGTTTCTAATACCATCTTTAAGTCTACCAATTTTTATCATCTGAATCATTATACTTCCAGAGATATCTCAAATTTATTATTTTCAGAAGCCATGCTTTGACTTTGTGAAGTCATTGAAACCATATTGAACCAACATGCTTGAAAATACTAAAACTCTCATAACTTGAGAACGAAAAAGGATAGTGACATTGACTTGTAATGACCGCTATCCAAGTTACCAACATGGTTTATTGTAGCTTTTAGGCCAAAGTTCCGGTTCAATTGCACTTCATCGACTTTACAGGGTAAAGACAAGTTGTTCATTGGAAAATGGACCGTTTTTAAAGATGCTGTTTGAAAAACAGTGAAACATTTTAACTGAGGGGTTAATACCCTAGCAAAGTTAGTATTACGAGATTGTCATATACTAATCTGATGTTTTTTGCATTTAGGGCAATAAAGCTATATATAGTTTCACAGCAAATACAAAAAAATCAGAACTTGTTGAATTTATTCCAGGTAAATAAGTCACTTACCCATACTAAGGTAATTTATACCAATATTCCTTTTTACAAAGTTATATTTGATTGAAAAAAAAACTAGAAATATTGTTATGCATACTAAAATGACAAATCAAAAAACTTACTATTGCGTCTCTCAGTTCTCCTGTCCATGAACATCGATCAGCATGATTTCTACATTCAACTTTTAAACTCAAAACTTTTCGCTCGTGAAATTTGTCTTTGAATACCTAAGAAAAGTAATACTGATATCAATGTAATCGAAGTGTGGTAACCCAAACCTTTACCATAAATATGTATCAAAATGCATTGTTTTTTGGCTAAATTCGACCTTGTGTCCTTATTTGCAGGACAATGCAAATAAGTACTGTATACCAATGTTTTCTCGAGAATATTGGAAAATCATAAATTTTGTTCAAATTTTTCCTTTTGTTCCTGTTTTCATTGAAATAAGAATTTTTCTAAAACCTCTGGTTCTGACATATATATAGTAGAACATGGTTTCCCATGATACGAAAGATTTAATAACACTGATTGATACTAAGACTGGTACATAGATACCAGCCTCCCTGTTGCAAGGTTAAAGGTACAACTTCATGTGATTTTGTCCAAAAATTAACCCCTATTCAAACATTTAGAAATGAAAGATTACCATCTCCTGAGTATCCTGTAAAAACTTGAGGAACTTTTACTATGTGTAGTTTCTGAGATATTTGCATTTCAACTTGGGTTAAACAATTTCAATATAGGTTTCACAAAAATGATCTTGCTTGAAGTTGTACCTTTAAGTTAGATGGATAAACTTGAGTAATAAGTAGGTTCGTTAATCCCTTAAGATCGAAGCCCCTCTACTTATTGAAGTTGCTATATCAAACTCAAATCCTGCTGCAGAAAAACAAAAACCCAACAAGAACTGTTGAATGGTTTCAAACAGCAAGTGAACTCAAGTATCAGGACTATTAATACAGGACAAAGTTAAGGTTACGTGACATTTGCTAATCGTCAGTACGACATCCTTCATCGGAATTTCGGTCCCTTTAAACCGTATATTCCGCTGGTGATGGAAAACCAGGATGAAGGTAGGGACAGCAGCAACTCTAGTATAGTCGACTTCTATTGTTACTACCCAAAGCAAATGACACCCAACCATAAATTGGTTGCTGACTGACTTCATTCAAGACCCTTTTACAGAAAATTAAAAAAAATATTATGAATTTGCTGGGTAATAAGAATTTTCCACAAAATTCCAGCTCCATCACTTTTGAGCATTTATAGATGAATAAATTCATAGAAAAAATTAGAAAAAAAAACAAGGGATAGATTACCAGTGGTTAACATTTTTTCATGCAGCAAATGAGCAGTATTGTAAAATAATGAAAATGTATACCTATAGCGTATCATCAGCTCTTTCATTGACGAAAACGCAAAAAATACATCTTTTAGCAGCAATTGTATCGAAAAACCAACATTTTGAGCTCATCATGCAGCAAATGAGCAGAATTATGAAAAAATATAGTATCAAATACTATATCTTAATAAGCTCTATCATTGTACAAAATTTCAAGTAAATTAGAACTCTGTAGCATGAGATATCACGCAAAATATCTAATCCGCACAAAAAATTGTCCTTTTGACCTTAAATTGCTGACAAACAACAATTTTCTGAATGATGTCACTTATGCCAGTTTAAAGTCTTTATTTGCCTCTAGCTTTATGAAGTTAATGAAGGGATCTGGAGATATCTTGGAAAATATTGATTTTTGACAAACTTTGACCTTTTGACCCCAGTTTTGGGCAAATAAGAATTTTTGTCAAAAATCCGGCACGTCACTTTTTAGCATTTATGAATGTCTAAAGTCATGCAAAAAATCAGGAAAAAATAATGGGCAGATTTTGAGAAAACGTAATAACTAACGTACGAACGGACGAACAGACGAACAGACGAACAGGACTGAATTTATAGGACTCCATCGGCAAAAGCCGGGAGTCCAACAATGAGCAAATTCTGAGAAAAGTTGGTAAGGAACAAACGAATGAACAAGACTGAATTTATAAGAAAGTATATACATACTCGTGTAACATCAATCTTTTGTCGATCAAGTGGACAGCAGAAATCTGAAGCACTAAAAACAATAATTAGCTACAAATAATACTAGAAATACTTGATGGGAGGAATTTTGGCTGAAAAAAAACTTTTCAGTATTTAAAAATTAGAGAAAGTAAAATTTATAACATATTAGAAGTTTGACAAGGAAAAAGGAAACAAAAGGAAAACTTAAACATAGTGGTTTCGAAGTTTGACAAGGATAAACTTCTGAAATGGTGAAAATTAAAATTTGGGTGCACAAAAGCTTTTCAGAGTATAAGTTTCATTTATTGTAAAGAACTATAAAATACAAGAATGCAAGAATTTCAGAGCAACTTATTGCACGCTTCTATTTTTAACAACATATACTCATGATGCAAGCCTGGTTTATGCTACAGTCAAACCTGTTTATTCTAAATCTACATATTATTAGTTGCTATATATGGTATGTTTCAGGGATGCTCTAGGGTGCCAGGGTGTACTAGTATATAAATTTAATAACACATCATCCCTGACCAGATCTGGGAATGGTGGGTAATATTATTACAATTTAAAACAAGAAAGATTGACTGAATTATCATAATTATCATAGAAAACTCTAAGGAACAAAACAAATATAAAAATGTTCATTTGTCTGATGACTATACAGTGAGATACAAGGTGTTTTAGCACTTATGCAAGTTGAAGGTTAATGTAAGTTTTAAAGGATCATTAGTGATTCCTTTACTTAGATCGGATTTTGCTTGTTGTTATTATTGTCTTTTGTATAATGTAAGTTTTGAAACTTTGGCATACAACCTGGTATTGTCACTTTTTAACATTATGTATTTTGAGGTATGAGGTAAAATATCTTTGGCATACAACCTGGTTTTGTCACTTTTTAACATTAAATAAATATCTAACATTATGCAAACTGATGGAAATTAATGTAAACAGAACTAAATTCATAGAGCTATGCCAGCAAAGATGGGAGTCCAACAACATGAAATCAAAACTTACTTTTCTGCAGCATGATCTTTAGTTCGTTCAAAGCATTCTTTACAATATATATGGCCACATTCTTCGATATGTACAGGATTTTTAAAAGGGAAATGACATAATGAACAAATCAAATCTTCAGGTACTTCTGTTATATATTTGTAATCATAAACTCCAACCATTTCTACCATTTTAAATTTAAATCTGATATCTAAATCAAATATTTTTTGTAAATAAAGAATCAATATTACCAATGTGCAGACAAAAGTTTGAAAGAACTTGACTATATCAGGGAGTTTTAAATTAAATGTTGGAAAGGCATAAATCTGATCATTAAATAAACAAAATTAATTATCAAAAATACTAAAAAATTCCATTTCGAAACAAAAATTCACATATATTTTGTTGATTTAATACCAGGTCTAAATACTTATTAATTGTAGTAATGAAAGAACTGAGGAGAAGAAACGAATTCTGAGATTGTTATGTAGAAGATGAGAATTCCTACAATGTTATATCTAAATAAAAGAAATTGATTTTTGTTGATTTGGTACAAAGCTTTTTCACATGAATCTATAATTGTAGAAAAAGATTCAATGGGATTCAATTTTCACTACAATTTTTGTTTACAATATTCTTACTAATTACAAAGTAATTTAGAAGTCATATCACCTTCAATATAATTCCCAAATATTTAAAACAAGTGTCCGATTAACGTTTGATCCCAGCAACTAATTTTTTTTTTTTAAATGGCACTTTCAACTTATTATGCAGAAAATAAACGACATTGTAAAACACAGCTTACCTATAGTGATTCATTAGCTCTTCCATTGACAGAAATTCATAAATTACACCTTAAAAGCAACATATTTTTCGAAAATTGACCTTTTGACCTCATCTATTAATAATCAGGGTACTTTTAACCACGACAGGAATTTAATTTTAAACAGTATTTTGTGACCTTACAACTTCATCCAAAAAATCAGAAAAAACTATTGAAGGGATCCTGGGAAAAACATCTTACGAACGGACATAAAACAAACAGAGCTGAATTCACAGGACCCTTTCAACGAAGCCAGGAATCCAATAATTTAAAATAGTCATAATATTAATTAGATTGAAATTTAGATAACTGCTAAGATCATCATGTAGCAAATGAAAATGGCAAGAACGATTGATTTTTAGACTTTGTCATACAGCAAATATAAAATATAATAACAGCTCTTATTCAACGGTTAAACTAATCTTAAAGGTACCTTCTAAAATGATACATTGATTTTAATTTTGGGAAAACAATAATGTCAGTTTTGACTTTAAAATACTTGTTCTGTTTGCATAATATAATAAAAGAATTTTGAATTCAATAAAATTTCAAAGCATTTCAAAAACTATTTACCAATTACATTACAAATACAGTAAGAAGACGAACGTGTTTCTTCAATAAAACACAAAATAAGAGTCTTCCTTTTCTTCTGCACTTCTGCATTGATAAAACAAGATAGATATTTATCATAAAAAAATCAGCATTTGATAAAAAAATATGGTATAATATGTATTTATAAAATTATATGTAACAAGTATATATTACTGTATTATCTTTCATTTTTTTTATAAAAAATCATAAAAAGAATACATTTATACATCAGCATTGTTAATAATTGCGCTTTACAGCAAATGAGCATTATTACAATACAATTCAAACGTCTAGGCAATAACCTAATCATTGGATAGGAAAACAAATTTCGCAACATAAACCTCAAATAAATATTTATTGTGTAGCAATTGTGCAAAATTCTATCATTCCTTAATTAAAATACTACTATGATATTTATGTTTTGACGATATCGGTACAATTGATAATATGAATAATTGATACAATGATATTGTTCCCCAAAAAGGAGAGCATATTGTTGAACCTATAAAGATATAAAAATAGTTTAAAAAAATATCAATTCTTGAGCTTAAATTGAAAATTTGAAAAAACTTATGAGCCAACTCTGAGAAATTGGAGACGGAAGAAAAAAGTGAATTTACGAGACTTGTCATGAAAGTAACAAGCCTAAAAATCTCAATTCAAGAATAAAAACAATCAGCTTTATGCATTGTTAGCACCTTTTGCCTTTAAACTACGTGTTAAAATTAACAAAGACTAATAAAAAAGACTTGAGATAAATAAGTTGTACAAATGTATAGGCAGAACTTAATTGGGGCTACAGTAAGCTAGAACATGGAACATTTCTAAGCCTTCTAAGTTATTAGATCATTTACTGTTTTTTACTCCTTTGCGTGAGCAAGAGGAGGTTTAAATTTGCCATTTTTCTTCTAATTATTATTTGGAAATCGATCGTTTTCACGTGATCGTTTTT
>JAYJMI010533277.1:0-32764 GCA_036873855.1 Sarsia tubulosa
GACCGTAGGCCAACGCGGTAAAGATTAGATGTGTGAAATTAAGCGATTTGAGCGAGGTTTCCAGAGGTGCCCTATAGAATATCTATGCGCAACCGTTGCTCTGGGCGGGTGCGTCAAGTGGCGCTCCAACTTTAGGAGAATATTTTTCTGGTTAAATACGACTCAAGGGAGTTCGGACTACAGTGTGACGACAGTCGGCACGTCGGTGAATAGTAGCTTTAACTCGATATCGGTTTTATCGATACCAATTATCTTAGAGAGCGCTTTTCGATAAGCTTCTAATTGTGGGCGATGGCGTTCGCTGGCTTCATCGAGTGTGTTTCCTGTGTGAATGCGATCCGTCTTGTAGTCGATGATCTCAGCGCGGATGATCTCGTCACTTGTGTTGTGATGTAAGACGACGCGGTCGAAGATGCCGTTGTAAAACTGATCGCCTTCAACATAACTGAAAGCGCGCTCGCGCCAAACTGTTGTCGGTGTGTTTGGTTGAGTGAAGAGTACTTTGATGTCTGCGTTGCCAAAGCATGCGTAGAGGAGGGTTGTAATGGTTGCGTCTGGAGGGGAACGCTTCGTCATTTCCGCCGATAACACATTCGGCAACGACGGAGCGTTGCCCTCCAGCCACTCAATCTGTTCAAACGCGTCGTGCACATCGCTGCCAAACTGCGTGGCTGCTTCGCTGAGATCGAACGCCTTGGCAGCGCTTTGTTTGAAGGCCTTTATCGATGAAGGCCGCGAGAGCTGCAATCTTGGATGCGCAGGGGCGAAAGTGGAATTAGGAATTAAAAATGAAGAATTAGGAATTTTACTTGTAGGCTTAGTCTCAAAAGACTCGTGCCATTTGGGATCGCCAGTGCTCCAGAGCACTGGGTATTTGAACGTCGAATGTTCAACATCCAACTTTGAATCTTGAACAAGGAAGAGTTCAGTCGGTGTGGCGGTGTTGCCGAGTACATCACGCAGGTAATCGACTGTTGATTTTTTGCCAACACGATCGAAGTCGCTGATCATGTAGAGTCCACGCTTAGCGCGGGTCATTGCGACGTACAGTGTGCACAGGCTGCCGAAGCCTTGCTGGCTTTCATTCTGTTCTAAGAAAGGGGCGAGCGCGGGGTCGGCTTGCATTATTTCTTTTTTGACCGGCTCCATGATCCATTCGGCATTTCCTTCGGCATCGAGAAGAGGACTAATCTGGCGTTCACTTCGTGAGCTTTTGTCTTCATTCACTAAGATTACGATGTCGTATTCGAGGCCTTTTGATTTATGGATTGTTTCAACGATGATTGCATCGCCAGCCGGGCATTCGCCGCTACTGCTGTCTTTTAGATAAGTATGGAGCCCATCGATGTCGCGCTGTTCTTCACTGTCGAAAGCGCGGGCTTTGGTGACTAATCGCTCCAGCCGCTCACGGTGACGTGTGTCGCGCTCAGGTAAGTGTTCAATGATCGTATCCGCGGCCTGACGCACCGCAATCTCGCTGCTTTCTGAGAAGAGTGTGGTGCGTAGTCGGTCAGCAGCTTTGACGAGTGAGGTGCCTTGGGTAGAACAGTCGATGAGTTGGAGTATCCCGCGGGCATGGGTATCGCCTGGGTGGGCTGCGAGTCGTAACATTGCGAGTAGCGCCGTGCCAGCTGCATTGTCAGTTGCGGGTTTAATTGCCGAACCTGTGTGCACTGGGAGCTCTTTCGCGTTCTCACGTAGAAATTCGGCGATGGCGGTAGCATCTTTATTACTTCGAGTCAGCACACCGATGGTCATGCCGCGTTCCAGTGGCTTCAAATCGTTGAGCAATTGTAAGATGAGATCGTTGCGCTCTGGCGCGTCGTTTTTCTTGGCTTCGATCCAACAAGCAAAACCACTGAGGTCTTTAGTGGCTGGCGAGGGTTCGTGCGTTTGCCAAGCCCGCGCCCAGCGTACTGCCGAATCGCTAGAGAAATTAGCTCCGATCGCGGCATGATCGGAAAAGACCACATTGACCGCATCGAGCACTGGCTTGGCGGAGCGCCATGACATCGAAAGTGGCTGCGGTTCGATGTTGGGATATTGGTTCTGGATGTCGTGAAAGAGTCGATCGTCACTATTGCGCCAGAGGTAGAGGCATTGCTTGGTATCGCCGACATAGAAAAAGGAACGTTCACCGGAACTGTCTTGCACGATTTCGTCGATCAAGTTGGAGACGACTGCCCATTGCGGGCGGCTGGTATCTTGAAATTCATCGAATAGCCAATGGTCGAACTGACTATCCAGCCGGAAGTCCATGAGTTGCCGCACGAAGGGGTCGATTGGATTCATCGGAGAGCCTTCGTTGTCTGGTGCGAGTAAGTGCGTGAGATCGGCAAATGCGAGTCGCCCGGGGCGGCGGACGAGTCGGTCGTAGTTATCGTGGTATGCCTGAAGGATGCGGTGGACACCTTGAGTGTTTTCGAGTGCGCGCTTTAGGTGGTGCCATGCGATGGCGCGTAAGCTGTCGGCCAATGCTGAGCAGGTGGCTCCGGTCAGTTGCAGTTCTTTGCGCACTTTGATCGTGGCATTGCCCGCGATTACGTCCGCAGCGACGGCGAAGGCATTCGTTAGGAGTGTATTGAGCTTCTCCTTTACCGGATAACTCTCGATGTGTTTTGCGGTGCTCTCGAAATCGTTCTGCTGGGCTTTACCGAGGCCCTCGGGGAGATTGCTGCGTAAGTTATTGGCGAGTTGATCCCAGTCGGGAGCTTGGTTTACTTGCCAAGGGCAAGGGCCATTCCAGATTGTTGCCGACTGCCCCCAAAGCCGTGGGTCTGGGTTGTCGAGGTAAAGTGTGTATTGTTTCTGGATGAACTCTGAGACAACTTTCTCCACGCTACGTTCTTCTTTGCCATAGGTTGCTTGTTTGAAGGCATGCCAGAATTCGTTCAGTTCTGAAGTGAGTTCGCCGGGGTTGTGGACGATGCTGTCACGCACTTGATTGCGCATGCGTGGTTCACTGCTTTCATCTAGTAGGTTTAGGTTGCCGGTGAGGCCAAGTTCTAAGGAAAATACGGAAACAACTCTGAAAAAGAAACTATCGAGCGTTTGTAGGTTGAGTCGGTGCATGCTACGAACAAGCAATTGCAGGAGGTAGTGGTAACGGGCGCTGTCGGCTTCGATACTCAGGTTGGCGGAAAGGTTTGTTGCGTTGTCTGTCGATTCGGCTGCGTCGCACAACTTTTCGATAATGTTTTGAAAGAACTCACCAGCCGCAGTGCGCGTGAAAGTGAGCGCAATGATACGCTCTGGCTTCTCAGTGAGGTGCAGTAAGTAAATAAAGCGGTTGGTCAGCTGGTAGGTCTTGCCCGAGCCAGCTGCGGCGGAAATCGCGATGTTCTTCAGTATGTTCAATGTGGTAGGAGTGAGTGAGGCAAAATCATGGTAGGCAAAATAATTACTTTTCCAATGTGCTTTGCGTGATGTGACTTTGGTTGAAGTTGATCCACTGTATGGCGGGAAGGTCGGAGTTGCGCAGCAGCCTTTTGAGATGGGTATGGTAGTTGCTAATGCCGGAAGCTTGAGTGATTCCAGAGACTACAAGGGCATTGCCACTGTGTAATTTAAATATACGCTGGCTGCCAAGCTCAACGTATTGGTCCATTATGTGCATAGTATCCTCACGGCAGTCGAGGAGCCGGTAGAGTGCTTCCTGGTATAGGCTGATTGATAAATGCGTGCCCCAGTCTTCTAATAAATCGGTGAGGATGTCTTGGATCGTTGGATTAGTTGCTTCTACGTTAAATTGCTTTCTTTTGGATAGAGTCAGTTGCGTGGATACAAATCTAGATTCGACGGATGCGGTTCTGAAATTGATTAGTTTCCCATGAGAAATCTTTGTCAGTAGCAAGTAGTTCAGTAGCTGAGCTTCATTCTTATTCGATAAAGCAATTCCTGCTTTTGTTTCGTAGGGAACGCCATCGATAATCAAGTCGATATAATAGGATTTTTTGAAACTCTTATGGCTGACTTGTATTTCAGATTCTCGCTCGCAGGACATTTCTGTTGAGCAGATCCTGTGGCACATGGCAGCTTGATAGATTTTTTCATCAT
Source organism: Sarsia tubulosa (assembly GCA_036873855.1). Classification (NCBI taxonomy): domain Eukaryota; kingdom Metazoa; phylum Cnidaria; class Hydrozoa; order Anthoathecata; family Corynidae; genus Sarsia; species Sarsia tubulosa. The sequence goes on from JAYJMI010533277.1 coordinate 4,057, forward strand.
GCAGTCGTCCAAGTGAATTATGGACGTCAAATGTAATACCAGTAACTTGGTGGTCAATTTTATGAAACTGATCCTGCGTGAGCGTTCGGATTTGGTCTGAGTGTGTTATGGGCATTGCTTCAGAGTCGAATGATTTTGCCTATAATGATTTTGCCTTATCCGAGCTCGCCTTAAACTGATACTTCATGAAGGCTTCGGCATCTACTGAGTTTTCGATGCCATCTGGAAAGAGGGGAGCGAAGTCATCGTATTGCTCACGCACGTCGAGGTTAGGTGGCCAGAAGGCTCCGTCTTTAATTTGCTGAATAATTGCGCTGGCGCAGCTGTGAGCGCTGTCTAGGTGACTGTCGGCGAAGTCGTCCCATTGGGCGACCCCGGAGCGTTCCAGTGTGTTGCCTAAGTTGAAGTAGGCTACCTTTGGGCGCTCTTTGTCGGACTCTTTTTTAGAGAGTGCATAGAGTGGTAATTGCAGATCAGTCCAACGGTAGCGTTTTTCGCCAGATTCGAAAAACGCCGTTTCTGGTAAGTGTGCAGGTGGTTCTTTTTTGGCGACCACCGCAAGGTGCGCCTCACGTGGATGCTTTGGCTTGTCGGCAGTCTTGTAGTCGATTAACTCTAGATGATCACCTCTTTGGTCAATGCGATCAATCGTCCCTCTGATGGTGAGGCCGTCGATTTTTATTTCGAAAGGCGCTTCTGTATCCAATATTTCAATACTTCCATTTTTTTGAATGTCTTCGATTTGCCTTTTTGCGTAAGCGGTGAGGCGTGCCATGAGCGCTTCATGTTGTAGGCGTAGAGCGAAAGAGAGTTGCTTGCCGAATTGATGCTGGATTTTTGCGTCAGCGATGGCGTGCACCTTTTTAATGAGGTCCGTTTCTGAGGGATGTGTGATGTCCGCAGTGGTTAATTCGGCGACCGTGTCGTGAAAAAGCGTGCCGAAAGTAGCAGGGGTGAGTTCACGGGTTTCGACATCAATTGTGCGTAGCTTTAAAATGTGACGTAGAAAAAAACGGAAGGGACATTCTAAGTAGCTCTTGAGCGCGCTGACTGACAGGGACTTTGGGAGCTCGATGTCTGCGGGTGGGCTTAACTGCCAGGGGAGTGTGTGGCTAATATGTGCGTTTGCCGATTCGGTGGATTGAAAGCATTTGCGAGTGCGAGAGAGTAGGGTGTCTGCGTCGCCGAGAAAGAGTAGGCGTGAGGGCTTGAGCGGTGTGCCGTCGGAGGCGGTTTGTGGAATGAGTAGATCGACTCTTCCATTGCCTTCAGATCGTCTGCGGCAGAGGGCTTCGAGCAAGTAGGCATCACGTGCAAACCGTTGTGCATTGCTGCGCAGGCCAAGCACTTCGCGTAGGGACTCAGGTAAAAAGGCGTCGCCGATGACTGACTCAGGGACGATCGCTTCATTCAGTCCTGCAAGGATCAAATAGGGGGCGTCGTTCCAGAGAAGTTCAAGCCAGCCTAATAAGTCGTGTGCGCCTTGAGGTCTGTCTGGGTAAGTCTTGGTTTTGCCGAGACTCTGCTGAAATGCTTCACGGCTATAATCACTCGGGAGTTTGGTGAATTGCTGGTCAGTTTCCGAGCTGGCTTCCAATTTTTGGCGAATGGCGTCGGCGCTTTCTTTCCATGGTATGCTTCCGTGTGGCTGGTTTTCGCTATATTGAGCGCTGTAGATGTCTTGAAGTATTTTTGCGAATGTGATGGCAAAACCGGAGCTCGACTTCAACGCTCGAGCGATATTCTGAATTTTCCTTAGTGCTTGAACGAGTGGGTCGTATCGAGTGTGTCTACTGGCGAAGTAAAGTAAGCCGTTTAGATCAGGAACGAGATGCTTTTCGAAGATTCTGTCGAGTTGTCGTAAATGCTGGTTCTGTGTGGTCTCATTGCCCAGCCAGAGTGTGATGTCTGGATGTTGTAAAAGTGAGCGGATGGTTGCGGTGCTTTCGTCGGCTGCGAGTTGGCAGAGCAACTCTGTGAGTCGACCCGTGCGACCATTGCGTAAAGCTTGGCCTTCTGGGTCGTAGCAAGCAATCGCAGCTGAGTTAAGCGCGTCAGCAACTGTGGGACTTAGCTGTGGATCGGCAATCCCCAGAAGCACCGCTTCCGGTACTTGTTCCGCCATTAAGTTGGAAATGTAGGCGGCCGTTGATTTGGGGTCAGCGAGTGTTGTGAAGTGGCAGCCCCAGCCTTCGAAATCTAATGCTCGGTTGAGCCATGCGTCTGTTTGCGGTCGCCCCCAATCGTCAAACTGGGCGTCGTCTGGTCCGTAGATCCAAACTTCTAGCGGTAGCTGTCTAGATGCGTGTTCGAGTGCTTGTAGAGGTAGCGGTTGCGGGTCCGGAGTGGCTGCGAGGATGATACGGGTGATTCCTGTTGGTGCGGTGTAGTTGAGTGCTGCTTCGCGTCTTACTTGTTTCGGATCTTTGAGCGCTCGGTGCTTTAGTTGATCAATATACAAATTTTCCAGTCGAGCTAACTGTCGCCAGCGCTCGGGTTCATGCCCCGCCTCGGCAGCACTTTGCGCCGCCCGATTGAGGTCGAGGCCTTCTTCGCCGAGTTCCGAGCGTAACTGCATGAGACGCTCTGCCATGCCAAGCTTCCAGCCAGTGCTCGGCGTCGGCGCGATCGGGAAGAGAGCTTGAAAGTGGTCGAAATCAATTTGATTCAGCACGCTCACCCATGCTGCGCAGACGTTTTCTTCGCTGGCGATAGGTTCATGCTTGATGGCTTTTGCCAGAAGAAGGTCTGGAGTCACGATTTCGGGAGGCAGGAGCCCTCGATTCGACTGGGAAACATCCAAGGCAAGTGCCTCGAGTAGCCGGCGTTTCGCCTGCTTGGTTGGCACGATGATCATAGTCGTACTTAAATCGACGATACTTGCCTTGACGCTCAGTAGCAGTCGCTCGGTGATAGCGGGTAGTAGTGGGCGATTCCAATCTAGGAAGACTTTGGCGAGCATACAGTGAGCTTGTGATTCGCTTGGTTACAGGGCGAGAATTTTTAGACAACAAAGTGGTTCGTTGTTCTTTACGCGCTTTTAACCAAATTATCGGTTACGAGCACCAAATCGAGCCAAATAAGGGAGTTTTATTAGTCGTCTAAGTCTATTACTAAGGCGTGGATTTAGGGGGTATTCGATAGGCTGAGGGAGCGATTTCTTGCGGTGCTGGGGGATGATCCTACGTCCTTATGAATACAATCAACTAACTGTTTTTGTTGAGTCAAATAAGGATTTGACTCAACGATTCGTGGGGTTTTGTTACGACATTATAGTTTCCAAATTTAGTAAACCATATGTTGAATTTACACGATCCCATGAGTGACGTTCGCACCCGATTTCGAGAGGTGTGGAAACGTTATTTCATTGGTGATTTGGATGGCGCGCAGCTGTATATGGAGGAGTCGGTGCGGACGCATTTGGAGATCGCCTCCTATCAACATGAGTTTCAGGAAATAGAAAAGCTTCAGCTGCTGCTGATGGAGGAAAAGCATCGCTGGGAAGATGTTCAGCAAGTTGCAGCTTTAGTTGCTGAGCAACTCGAAGAGAAGGCCGACTGCGTGATTACATCCAAACCCTCATTCATGAAGCCTACTAACTCTGTTCGCAGCGACCCTGCGGACAATTCTGATGTGGTTCTGGCGGTGTCGCGTGAACCTGTTGCTCCCGCCCGTGCATCAGCTGGTGGTTTGGATTTGGCCGGTATGATTGATGTAATGCTTAGCGAGGAGCGCTAGTTCATCGCCATTTTAAAGCTCAATTTGAGCCCTACTAAAAACAAGAGAATATATATATGAAAGCAGAAACCTTAGAGCCCGTTGTTAAAACAGCTAATGATCATGAATCGAGTGCGCCCGCAGTGGAGTCTACTCGTAAGAAAAACGGCGAAGTTATATTCGTTGGTTTAGATCTTGGAACGAATACATCGTTTATCTTATCAGGTGGTGAAGATTCATCAGATTACTCTGTAAGCAAATTGTTACCTTCCGTAGTTGGTTACGTGCGCGATGGGCTGGTGAATGGGATTCTACCGACGGCAGACGAGGTCTTTTTCGGAGAAGATGCGATTGCGAATAAACTACACTTAGATCTGGTGTGGCCCTTGAAGGACGGAGTGATTAGTGATGTGAAAGCCACTGGTGACCTCTTGCGCCATTTGCGTGGAAAAGTGGATACTTCGGGCACGAGTGAAATCCGTGCCGTGATCGGCATGCCGGCAAATACAAGTGCGGCGTCGAAAGAAGTGTTACGTCGTGCTGTCACGGGTGTTTTTGATCGTATCCTTATCATTCCAGAACCGTTCCTTGCAGCATTGGGCTATCGTGAAGATACGCGCCTAGCTGAAGCACACTATGTCGACCCAGTGCAAAATTCGCTTTTCATTGATATTGGCGCAGGGACAACCGACCTATGCTTAGTGCAGGGATACTTCCCTCGTAAAGATGATGAGCTGAGCTTCTCATATGCGGGAGATAGTGTTGATGCTGCGATTACAGCTGGATTAGAGCATGTGTATCCGGATATGAAGCTCTCACTCTTGCAAATTCGTGAACTGAAAGAAAATCATTCTTACGTTGGTGCTAGCCGTCGCCCCATCGATGTGCGAGTCGTGGTTGGTGGTAAAGGACAGACGATTGAGGTCGCTGATGTGGTGGGCGATACATGCAACAAATTGCTGGATCGTATTTTTGAATCAGTTAAAGAACTGATTGTTCGCGCCCCATCAGAGTCAGTCGTTACTCTGCTTCAGAATATATTGATCACTGGTGGCGGTAGTCGTATTAAAGGAATCGATACTGAGCTGCAAAAGAAGCTTGCCGATGAGGGCTTCGCGTCTCCGCGTGTCCGCACTGTTGGTGAGGATTATAAGCGTTATGTTGGCTTGGGTGCCATGAAAGCAGCACGTGCCGCTCGTGACGCACAGTGGCAAATCTTGTTTGGTTGAGTGCGATGATGACTCATTTATGCTGAATGCCTAATTATCAAAGATACAATATTAACGTTGTATTCTGATAAGTGATTTGAATGGCAGTTTCCTCAGTGAATACGCCAATATCTGCAATAGTGATCGCTAGCAGATCGCCGAAGTTTGGAAATGCCTTTGGCGGTTTGCTAAGCTGTATGTCGGCAAGTTTCGTCAGCAGTTCTAGGCAGCGTTGTAGTTTTGCTAGTTTTCAAAACGCTTTCTTCTTGGTAAGCGCTGTTCATCTCGATCACGAGTCGGTCATTTGCCTCGACGTCGAACTGGTGAGTCAGTGTTTGTCTTCACTGCCTGATAGCGGCTCCGAGGTAAGGGGGGGCGTTGTTGTCTATTTGAGCGCGTGTGGTCGCCGCCGATCGAAACGTTGTAGGCCGTTGATTCTGGGCGCATCCTTTCCCGGGTCGTATTGGTCAATTGCCTAATGTATAATGCTACCAATTAATCGCCAATCAAGGAGTAGCTCAACTGCGAGGTATTGATACATCGCGACGATACACCAATAAACGATACGGTAACTCCGTTTGGATGTCTTATGCCGGAAATGCTGCTGTGCAAGATAGGCAGCGGGCCAACCTCCGATTAACTCTAGGAAATGGAGTATTTTCTCGGGGATGCGTTGGCCACTTCTCTGTGCTTGGCGTTTATCATGCCAGTAGAGTCCATATGTAATGAGTGAAACCGTCAGGATGTAACTCACTGTGATATACCAAATGACTTGCCCGAACGAGCGCATGACGATTATGGCGGGTAGAATGATGATCAGCAGGAATAAGGGTACGTTTTTCATTCAGAGCGGGCCTCACCCATCAGTAGTTTTGCTAGGTATAAATTATATTCCAATGTCCAGTTTTTCGCCTTTTTATTGAAGTGTACTAGCTTAGTGTTGATTCCTTTATGGACGGTTGAACTGATATCATAACGCTCAGGATACTTAACCAGTGTTTCTGGATTGATTACTTGTGCGCCTCTTAAGAGCCAATAACCATATAACTTGCCTGTCTCATCGTTGCGCGTGTTCCAGACGCGATAGAACACCAATTCACCGCTTTTGTATGCTTGCTCGGCTTTTTCTATCGGAGAGGTTGTATTTATGAGTGCGTATTCCTTGTCTCGCAGGTTATCCATTTGGCTGATGAAAAAGATTAGGCCAAAAGCGACGACGAGTCCTGCGAAGCCTTTCCAAAGCTCACTCATGACGGAGTCTAAAAATCCGCGAGTATCTCGCGCAGTTCCGCGGCAGGGTCGTCGTGGTGTTGATCAACGGCGAGCTTCAATGCGTGCTCAAGGATCGGCTTGGCTACGTGGGCTTGTCCGTGCTGGAGCAGCGCCTTACCGAGCAAAATCCGAGGGAGCATCCAGTCATCACGAGAATCAGCGCAGCGTTGAAGATGTGGGATAGAGGTTTCGGTGTCGCCCTCGTCGTAAAGTGCTTGGCCGAGACTAAAACGAAAGAGCATGTTGTCGGGCTTAGCCTCGACTTTAGGGTGGAAAATTTCGGATTTTTTCACGGTTCAATCGATAATGATCGCGATGATGGTTATGTTGTCCGGGCCTCTGTTGGCATTAGCGCTATCCACGAGTGATTGAGCAATTTGTTTGGGCGATTGGTCTGCTTCAAGTAAGCATTGGATCTGTCGATGAGTGAGCACTTTGTTGAGCCCGTCGCTACACAATAAGATTCGATCGCTAGTTTGAAGTGTGATGCGTGTTTGATCGACTCGAAGTTCTTCAATCTGTCCGACACAGCGTGTGAGCGTGTGCGGATATTCGGGAGGCATGGATTCACGGGCTTTTTCACCGAGGCGATCAATGAATTCTTGTGCCATTGTATGGTCACTAGTGATTTGCTCAAGAGTGCCTTCGCGTAAGAGGTAGAGTGCCGTGTCGCCGACATGAGCGATGAGTAGTTGATCTTTGATGATCTGGCCAATGGTTAATGTGCTGCCTGATCCAGTGAATGGATGCGCCTCTAGGCCTTCTTTAGTGATGATACGATTGATCTCAATAATGAGATCCGCCAAATCGGCACGCTCTTCTTCTGAGTCGACTCCGTTAAAGGCTTTGTCCAATAATTCGACAATACGACCACTCGCTTGATCGCCGCCTGGCAGTCCGCCTAAACCGTCGGCGACGGCATAGACACAATGATCCTCATCGATGAAGAGCGCGTCTTCATTTATTTCGCGGACTAGGCCGCGATCGCTGATGCCATGGACTTGAATTTGCATACTTTAGAGTTAGTGTTATGTGAAGAGCGATCAACTATCAAACACGGTATTGCGATTTTCGCGATTAAAGCGTTGGTAATCGGTAATCGGCAGAGCTTCGACAAAGCGCGAGCCATATGGCTTGGTAACAATTCGGGAATCGAGGATCACGATATTACCTTTGTCTTCATGGCGGCGAATAAGCCTGCCGATGCCTTGACGGAATTTAACAAGGGCGTCGGGCACGGTCATTTCAGCGAAAGGGTTTCCGCCACGTTGCTGTATGTATTCGCTGCGAGCTTCCATTACGGGGTGATTTGGGTTTTCGAAGGGGAGGCGGGCGATAATCACTTGTGAGAGCGCTGGGCCTGGAACGTCGACACCTGTCCAGAAACTATCGGTGCCAAAAAGCACGCCGTTGCCAGCTGCGGCAAACTGCTGGGTCAGTTGTGTGCGTGCGAAACCATGGCCTTGCGTGAAGAGCGGGCGGTTGATTTTTTTGAAAAATGGCTCCGCGCGTTCACGCACTTGGCGTAGATCAAAGTGGCTCGTGAATAGCACGAGTGTACCGCCTTCGACGCGGCGACTACACCAGCAAATCATGTTGGCGAGATAGTCGAGGTCGAGTCTTCCTTTCCCTGGCTCAGGTAGGGGCGCATCGGTTGCCACGTAGATCTTGCAATTCTCCTCGTAGTTAAACGGTGAATTTTCTATCTGTGTCTCGGCAGCTTCGGCGCCTGCCTTTTCTTGAAATGCATCGAGGCGTGAGCCGTCGGAAAGAGTGGCGCTTGTCAGCACTGCTGCGGTGCCGCGTTGGAACAGGTGTTTACGCAAGTGCGGCGCGACGTCGAGCGGGGCACTGCGCAGAGTAACGATTTGTCCTTTCTTACCTCCTCGTTCCAGCCATTGCACATGATCGTCTTCAGCAAACGTGATGAAGGCGTTGATCGCATCACGGTAGCCCATGATGCGGCGGCGATGATCGCGCAATTCGTCTTGCACACGCTCGTCGTCGCTTTTCTGGATGATCGCACCGAGGCGTTCGGCGACTTCCTTGAGTGGCCCGGAGATGATATTATCGCAAAAGTCCGGGTCATGCAGGCGCAGGATCGGCTTCTTGGTTAAGAAGGTGTCACCGAGGTAGCTGAAAAACTCGTAGGTTGCACCGAGTGCGTTGTCTACCGCGTCTTGATCCCATTTCTGACCATGTTTACGGAGGAGACCTCGGTTCGTGCGCGGATTATAGATACGCTTCAAGGCACGATCGACCGCAAATGAGCTGATGTGCGCTCCGAAGTGATCCGTTGCAATCGCCGGGATGCGATGCGCTTCGTCCAGCACCAAGAAGTCGTCGGCGAGTAGGATACCTTTCGCGCCGTCGCTCGGTGGCATGCCGGCATTGATCAAAGCAAAGAGTAGGCTGTGATTTACGATCACGCAGTTGGCCGAAAGTAGTTGTTTGCGGGCGCGTTGGTAGAAGCAGGTGTTTGGATCGCAGTTTTTCCGTGAACAGGTCGAACTGTCGGCATTGATCTCATCCCAAACCGTCGGTAAGGGCGGTGGGCTGAGTTCTTGCACCAGTCCATTTTTACTGGTGGCTGACCATGTTGCCATGCGAATGAGTTCTGCCTTTTCCTCGTTGGCGAGGAGTTCCGTTTGTTTGCTGGATTGTGCGTCTTTCAGGGCGTTGCTGAGGCGTGTGCTACAGCAGTAGTTGCCTTTGCCCACCATTAGCGCGGTCTTGAAGGTCGCAAAACGGTGGAGTTCCGGGACAGCTTTGAAAAGCTGTTGGCAGATTTTGAGGTCTTTTTCGCGGATTTGCTCCTGTAAGCTGATCGTATGGCTCGAAATAATAAACGGACGCTCGGTTTCGATCGAGTGGATGATTCCAGGAATCAGGTAGGCCAGGCTCTTGCCCACGCCTGTGCCAGCTTCAAAAAGTAGGGGCTGGTCGTCTTCCAAAGTGCCTGCAGTTGCGACCGCCATCGCTGCTTGTTCGGGGCGGTGGTCAAGTTTTAGTGCTGTTTGCAGTGTGCCGCCTTCTTTGAAGATGGACTCCACCAGCGCGGTCAAATAGCCTTCCTTGCGGGGGGCTGCGCCTGAGTTTTCGATGAGTCCGATCATTTGTCTGTATTTTCAAAAGGTGAAGATTGAATAGCTGAACAGGTTTTCACCTTTTTGCAAAGCTTGGAAGTTTCAAATCGTAGGGTTTCAGGGTAGATGCCTCTTCGGTCATGCTTTTGGGGCAGGCTCATAGACCATAGTAGGTTCAAGCTTTGATTGTGGTAAATTGATTAGTTTACACAAACTTTTCATATTATCCGTTATTACTTAATTTAATGTTTGTTATTAGAAGCAATTGTATTTTATTTGAGCCGAATTTACTTAGTCTATTGTTAGTGATGTTGATTACATTTTTGTTGTTTCCATATTATTTCACAAATGCTTTGGGCCGTTCGGCCCAGTCTTGTGAGTGTCTTATCTTTTTCTGTGGAGGGGCTAAGCGATGAGTGTTTGGGTAGTTCCTGGAAGCCCATTACTGGATGGGAGTGGCTGGAAGATTTGGTATGCTCATCCGGGCACATCCCAGTATATGCCGAAAAATGTCGTTGTCAGTCGCGATGGGAACAGTGTTCCTACGACACAAACGATGGAATATATCGGCGTGCCAACTGGAGGTAAACGTTACATTACCATTGTAACTGTCATGTTGCCGCAGCCGCAGCCAGGGGTGTCTTTTACTTTGAGGGTTCCTGAACTGGATGTCATCGATCCGGACGGGAATACCGTCAGCTTGGGGACTCGGGTTTGGCAAACATTTGCTACTGAGCTTCCGGAGCAGGGGCTGTCGTTTCTTTTTGGTTCTTGTTTTTGGCGTAACGATGATAAGGAAGGGCATTACTATCGTGCAGTTGATGCGATCATTCGTGCGGAAGAAGTAAAGCCATCCTTTCATTTTTTGTGTGGAGACCAAATTTATTTGGACTATCCCTTCCCCTCTAAGTTTATGAACCCGACGTCTGCCCGTCAGAAGGTTCAGCGGCGTTACGAGGAATATTGGAATGATCCTTATTACCAGAAAGTATTGTCGGCGTGCCCTAAATTCTTTCTCTGTGATGATCATGAGTGGTGGAACGATTATCCAGAACGTCAGGTACAATTGGTGCACACTTGGGGGCAAGCCGCACGTAAAGCTTATGGCGAGGTAGCAACCGAGTATTATGAGAAATTTCAGCTCGCTCTGAATCCAAATCCGACACGCGCATGGCAGCAGTTTAAAATTGGTCCTGTTTCGTTCTTTTTTGCTGATACACGCTCTGGACGGGATTCCACGAAGAAAAATAATCCGCATTTTATGCAAGAGCCACAATGGCAAGCTTTGGAGCAATGGCAACGATCACTCACTGGGCCCGGAATTTTAGTGACTGGTATGCCTCTATTTCAAAAGGACGGCGACTGGAGAGACCATACATTGAGTAATTTTAAGGATGATTATCGTCGCTTAACAAAAATTTTCACCGATAGCTTAATGGGAAAAAACGACGAGGAGAAAGTGCATGATATCGTTATATTATCCGGTGATATTCATAAAGCTCGTCACTCAGTTGCGTACCTGAAGGTCGGGGAAGGCTTGGAGGTACACGAGTTGATTGCTTCGCCTGCCTCATGTATTGGTCCTTTCACTTCAGTGGCTAAAGCAGAGGGGATCAAAGGGAATTTACCGGAGAGCGATGATCAAAAGTGGGCAGCTGTAAAAACCAAGTTTGTGCATGCGGATAATAATATCGGGTTGATTCGGCTGAAACCTGTCCCGAATCAACCGAATCAGGTTCATTTGGAGTTTGTTTCCTATCAACTGCGCCCCAGTCGTTTGCCGCCCTATCTCTTTTGGCGCAAAGAGCCGCCAGTGAATTTTAATAAACTCAAAAAACTATATTCGTGCGATAAATTGCGTGAAAAATACCTGAAATAGCTATAATAATATGAGAAAAGCCAACGCGAATAAAAGTAATCATCAATTGGGTGATTGGTCCAAGTGGACTAGCGGTAAAACTAATAGCCTCTTTTTTGCAGAGGCTTTGAAGACCATGGAGCAGAAGTATCAATTTGGTAATAAGGGCTTGATGACTATTGGTTTGGTCGGTTCTCGAGATTTGCCTGGAGTTAAATTACGACAGGCTCAGTCCTTAGCTCGTTGGGATCGCCGCCCCAGCAAATGGTCGCATGCATTTTTGATTGGCTCGGCGTGGAACGGGAAATCCGATATTCGAAAACTCCCAATTTATGAAGCCCCATTATTCTCTCGCACAGGCGTCTTTCCAGAACCTTTTAATAATGGAATGACTTGGAACCCAAACAAGCCAAAGGGCAAGCAGTCGATTTCTACTTTAGGGCTTTACGATGATCCTGATCTACATGCGAACGTAGCGCTTTTAACTGTATGTGAGCGCAAGGTAGATGGCCAGCAGGTGAGCTTACAGGCACTTAGCAACGCCGACGTAAAACGTGTGAGCACGCGTGCGAAGGATCTGAACTATGATCGTATGCGTTACAACATTTGGGAGAATTTGTGTGCTTGGCAACGTTATCTCTGGTCAGATGGCGAGGGAGGCAATCCACTACGAATGGGAGTGCCGATTTGTGCCTCTAGTTATGTTGAAATGGCGTTTGAGGCAATTGGCTTAGATTTAGTGCCCACGGCATCTGAAAGTAATAGCACGCCGGAGCATATTTGGACGGCGGCTGAGTGGTTCTATCAGCAAAACAATATCCGTCACGACGATGTGGAAAGTCGCTACCAAATGGTGGGTTGCTATTCGGTGCACGACGAAGGTTGTTCAATTAAAGCTTAGCGCATTCGATTATGAATCCTATTTCCAAAGGTTTGGATGAGTTGAAGGCCCATTACGATGTGATCGTAATCGGGTCAGGGTATGGCGGCGGCATTGCGGCTTCACGTATGGCTCGCGCGGGGCGTAAAGTCTGTTTGTTAGAGCGTGGTCGCGAGTATCTACCTGGCGAGTTTCCTGATACTTTGAAGGAGGGGATGCATGCTATGCAGTTTAATGCTGCAGGGAAACGTATCAGTGGAGGAGAAACGGGTTTGTTTGATTTTCATGTGCATGACGATATTAACGTCCTCGTTGGTTGCGGGCTCGGTGGGACTTCTTTGATTAATGCCAATGTCGTGATCGAAGCACGTGACGAGGTGCTCGATGATCCAGAATGGCCACATGAATTACGAGTTGACCGAGAGCGTTTTAATAAGGGGCAATACTTAGCCCGAGAGATGCTACTTGGTGCTCAGGAGAATCCGTATCCGGCTGGGAAGTTCGGCTATCCAGATTTGGCCAAGACATTAGCGCATAAAAAGGGAGCGGAAGCCTTAGGGGAGTCATTTAAACTGCCGAATATTGCGGTTACTTTCAAACCGACAGCCAGTGGCCTGAATCATGTCGGTGTGCCCCAGTCGCCATGTGTGAATTGTGGTGATTGCTGCTCAGGGTGTAATCACACTTCAAAGAATACCGTGCAAATGAATTATTTGCCTGATGCCTATAATCATAGTGCTGAGATTTTTACCGAAGCGAATGTGCGCTATGTTGAGCGGCAGGGTGCGAAGTGGGTGGTGCATTTTGAGCCCTATGGTTTAGGTCGCGAAAAGTTTCAAGTAGAGAATCCTTTTGTGACCGCCGATATGGTTGTGTTGGCTGCGGGGACGCTCGGCAGCACTGAAATTCTGCTGCGTTCCAAAGCGAAAGGCTTAGCCGTTTCAGATCAGTTGGGGAAAGGGTTTACTGGGAATGGTGATGTGTTGGCGTTCGCTTACAACTGTGATCAAGAGATTAACGGTATAGGTATGGCCACGCGCGATCCTCAATCCAGTGAACCAGTTGGGCCGACGATTACCGGGATCATTGATACCCGCGACAGCGTCGCAGACTATCGAGAAGGTATGTCGATTGAAGAGGGCGCGATTCCGGGTGTCTTGGCACCAGCTTTAGCGATCTCCTTTCAAAAACTGGTGAAGCTCATCGGCCAAGATACGGATACAGGCTTCAGGGACTATCTCTCTGAAAAGAAGCGCGAACTCGTGAGTTTAGTGGGCGGTGCCTATCGTGGGGCGATTAAGAATACGCAGACATTCCTTGTAATGACGCATGATAGTGCAAAGGGTGTGATCTCTTTGAATGGTAAAGATCGACTTGATGTCGCATGGCCAGGAGTCGGAGACGAAGCGATTTTTGATAAGGTTCGCGACAAACTCTATGAAATCACCAAAGCCTTAGGCGGCACATTTATTGCGAATCCACTTTGGTCGGAGCGCTCGATTTACACCAAGCTTTTTGGGCAAGATCTGGTTACGGTTCATCCATTAGGCGGTTGTTGTATGGGAGCGCATGCGGGGGAGGGTGTTGTCAATCATTGTGGGCAGGTTTACGCTGGCGATGCAGGTCAAGAACTACACGCAGGCTTATATGTTGCTGACGGCTCTGTGATTCCTACATCGCTTGGCACGAATCCATTGTTGACGATTTCTGCACTTGCTGAGCGCTCCATGATGATCATCGCGGAGGAAAATGGATGGGCTTTATCGCATGCATTACCATCGAGCCCGCCTGCTCCTTTGGCCTCGCCACAACCCGGTATTCAATTCACGGAAACCATGCGCGGTTATTTTTCTGTGCGAGAGCATGAGGATTATCAAGTGGGTTTCGTGCAAGGGCAGGCAGATGATAGCCACTTGGAATTTACTCTGACCGTGATTTCGAACGATCTGGATGCGATGCTTGAAGAGGATGTGCATGAGGCGAAAATGTTTGGCACAGTCACTGCCGCAGCACTCTCGCCAGAGGTAATGACTGTGCACGGTGGCACCTTTCATCTCTTCAGTACCGCGCCCGAGTTAGTCGATGCGCGAAAGATGGAATATCGATTAAACCTCAAGACGCAAGATGGGCAGGACTACTTCTTGGAAGGCTTTAAGGTTATCCGCGATGATCCCGGAATCGATTTGTGGAAAGATACCACGACCCTGTATATCACCGTGTATGAAGGGTTAGATGCCAATGGTCCTGTGGCAGGGAAGGGAATGCTCAACATCTTACCCGCTGATTTTGCACGTCAAATGACCACGATGGCAGTGACCAACGTCAGTTCGAACCTTGATCGCTTAAAATATACTGCGAAGTTCGGTCGGTTCTTTGCGGGCAGTCTCTTCGATCTCTACGGCGGCATTGTCAATGGATATGAATATTTCGATCCCAATGCCCCGCCCCGTAAAGCTCGTGAACTCCGTGTCGATGCACCAACTGTGCATGACTTTCAAACCGAAGATGGTGTAGCGCTTCGCTTAACCCGTTATCAAGGTGGTTCGAAAGGCCCCGTTATTCTTGCTCACGGTCTGGGTGTTTCCAGTCGTATCTTCTCGACCGACACCATTGATACGAATCTGGTAGAGTATCTTTTTGAGCATCGATATGATGTGTGGCTATTGGACTATCGTGCGAGTATCGAGTTGCCAGCTTCGCAGAATCAGTCGACCGGAGATCAGATCGCAGAGTTTGATTATCCCGCTGCGGTGCGAGTTGTGCGTGGTATTACAGGAGCGGCGACTGTGCAGATGGTTGTCCATTGCTTTGGTGCGACGACTTGGACGATGTCCATGCTGGGGGGGCATTTGAAGCATGTGCGCTCGGCAGTGGTTTCACAGGTCTCAACTCACGCTAAGCCGCCTTTTCTTACAGAGTTGAAAACCGGGCTACATGTGCCGTCCTTTTTAGAGCGTGTCGGGGTGGACTCCTTAACCGCCTATGTGGATCAAGAATCCGAGTGGCTCGATAAATTAATTGATCAGTCGTTGAAACTCTATCCGATTCAACCAGAGGAACGTTGCCATAATCCGGTCTGTAGTCGTATCACTTTTTTATATGGGCACCTATATGAGCATGATCAGTTAAATCAATTGAGCCATGAATGCCTGCACGAAATGTTTGGTGTCGCGAATATTTCCTGCTTTCAACACTTGGGTATGATCTGTCGAAAAGGTCATGTGGTGGATTTTCATGGTAATGAGAAATATCTCCCATACCTTGAGCGCCTTGCGATTCCGATTACTTTTATCTCGGGCGCAGAAAATGAAACCTTCCTGCCTGAAAGCACTGAGCTCACCTACAATTTATTACGTGAGCGTAATGGTAAGGCGCTATACCGGCGTCATGTCATTCCCAGTTACGGTCATATTGATTGTATCTTTGGAAAGAATGCGGTGGAAGATGTTTATCCACTGATATTAGATCAGTTAGAGCAAACGCTTTGAGTTCTGATGGCGTAGTGCATCGCAGGTATCGATCAGTTCAGCATTAGCCATATATTATGGTGGCATCGATCTACCGCTCATTGAGTGGTGCTTCTCTTGATTCTTGGCCATTCGCTAAGTGGCTTTAGGTGCTTTCATGTACTAAATTTGGAATGCGGCAACTTTTTGAATAAAAATTCTAATAAACTTCGAATCTATGCGTCTACGGTATAGAAACTAACAATCGAATGCTGATTTCCCCATTAACCCCTAGTTACGTCACATCTTGTGAAGCCGCCTGAATCCAGCGAAAGCGTGGCGGACCACGTGAATGTGCAAAAGCTTGCGGCTCTCTTCCGGGCTTTGGAGTCACCGTTGTTGGGTTTCGCACATCAAATGGTAAAAGACGAACAGATCGCTCAGGACATTGTGCAAGACGCATTTATCCGATTGCAGGCGCATTTAGTATCGGTGGAGCATCCCAAAGCGTGGTTGTATACCGCGACTCGACGTTTGGCGATCGATCACCTCCGTCGGAGCAGTAAAGTGGTGCCGTTTGCATCAGTAGGCGGTGATGACGCTTCTGAGCACCGCGATCTAGATCCCATCGACCCGGAGATGACTCCAGATGTGACGACCGAATACAATGAACGAACCGGCCTGATGCGGGTGTGTATTGAACGACTCGAACCGCGCGCGCAGGCGCTTGTGCGGATGAAATTCATTGAGAATTTAAGCTATAAACAAATTTCACAGCGCATGGGGATGACAGTCAGCAATGTTGGCTACACGTTACACCATGCGCTCAAATCGTTGGAAGGTGAATTAAGTAAGGAGGACATCGCACTATGAGTGACATCGATCCACGTAGTTTACGCGAAGAATTGGAGATTCGGGTGGTCGCGCTCCTCTCAGGCGAATTGCCGGAGGTGGATGCTGATGAGCTCGAGAAGATCCTAAGTATCGACGAAGAACTCTCGAATTTCCGTGACCGCATGGCGGTCCTTATTGGTGATGTGCACGCAGCGCGTGAGGAAGTCGTGCTGCCGCCTGCATCTCAGAATATGCGATTGAGTGAAGAACGGCGTCGTGAGATTTTTGGAGATGCGGACGACTTAGTTTTCGAACCTAAAGAGAAGGTCAAGAAATGGTGGCATCTCGGGCTATTAGAGATCGCGGCGATGATACTCTGTGGCGGATTTCTTGCGGCGATTTTGATTCCTTCGGTTGGTGCAGTCAGGAAGTCGGCTAGCAAGGACAATCAACACAGGGCTGATGAAGCTAATTTTGAAGCACCAGCTCAGGAGGAATATTTTGCTTTGCAGACAGAGATTCCACAGGAGCGGATTGAAGGCACACCGCAGCCGATGATTATACCCTCCACTACGCCGCCAGATAGGCTTATACCGCGCAGACGGGTTTTGGAGGGGCGAGAGCGTGATGAGTTGGCTTCAGGTGATTACTCTGGATTGGCGATGACTGAATCGGAAATGCCCGTTCCTGAAATGGCTCCGATGGAGGAAAATAGTCTTCTAGTGAAGCAACAGAAGGGGTACGGTATACCGGAAGATTCTTACCGCTCATTTGGATACGAATCAGACGCCGAAGAAGCCGTGACTATTGTTCCAACTCGGGAGTTTTCGAAGTCTGAAATGCAGCGGAAGTCAAGTGAAATGGCCATCGATCAGATTGAAACCAATAGTTTTTTTGATTTTAATGAACAGACTGAAGATGAAGGAATGGCTTCACTAGATCGTGATGACTTGAAAAAGTCCGAGATTCCTATGGTCGGGCGATTGTTTCGCTCTGAAGGACTAACGGCATATGCCCAATCACAACTTCGTGATTATGGTTTGGGTTTGTCCGGTTACGCGAATGCATCAAAGGCTGACATGGGCGGAGCAGATGATCCCTTTGCTGGTAGTGATGATATTAGTATTACGGGTGGCACACCGTCGAGTTTTCTCACCGGAAAAAGTGCCTCAGGTCCGGTCGATGCTTTTGCCGCACCCGCCTCGCAAAACGTTTCACGACCTAGTAAGATTGTGAGTGCGAAGCCTACATCTGGCATGACGGGGTATCGAGAAAACGCTTTGAGTGCTTCAGCTCCAGTCGATCCGTTTGCAGCATCTAGTTCATTTGAGGCAGACTCGAAGGCTCTTCTTTCGCGTGGTCGCAAACAGTATCTCAATGGGGATTATGATGGAGCCACCGCGTCATTCGATGCCGTTGCCGCTCAAGATTCTGGAAACGCTGAAGCAAAGCTATTTCAAACTAAGATCGCTGAATTACGCGGTAATATTCATAAGCAAAATTCCTACAAGACTCGTGAGGAAATGCTGGTGGAAGTTGATCAAAGCTGGGAGCGACCAAAGGTCTTTGATGTGGATGATGCTTCACGTGTCTCGGCAGATATGGCACCATCGACGGAGTCTCGCTTACGTTCCATTGTGATCCCGCAGGTGAATTTATCGGACATGCCATTGAGTAAAGTTCTTGAGACTTTGAGCGAACTGTCGCTGGAGTACGATACGATTGATCGTACTGGTGTTCGATTAGATTATGCGCCGATTAATGGTGTGGATCCACAGGTCAATTTCTCGCTTAGAAACCTGAGCTTAGATCGAATCTTAGAATTCGTCACTCAGCAGGTGGATCATGAATTTATCGTGACGGGCGATCGCATTCAGGTTCAAGCCAAAGGGCAGTCAGCGGCTGAACAAATGGCTGAGGCTCGCTTGAAAAATACCAGTCAAACACCAAAGGCTGAAAAGCAAACCACTGACGCGCCCGTTTCCACCTTCTCGCTCAATGTCAGCGACGTTTCCTTTAAATTGGCGGAAGCGGCCTTAGCGACACAGCGCATTCCATCGGCTGAGTTGATTCGGACGGAAGAGTTCGTGAATAGCTTTAACTATGGCGATCCTGCACCACGCGAGGATGAGCCTGTTACCTTGAACTGGGAAATCGCACAGCATCCGTATCAACATAACCGTCAGATTGTTCGCTTTTCCTTGCAAACTCAGGCAGCTGGTCGTGCCGCGAATCAACCGCTGAATCTGAACCTGCTAGTGGATAACTCCGGATCCATGCAACGCCCGGATCGCCGTGCAATTCTTGAAAAGAGCCTCGAATCACTGCAAACCAAGCTCACTGATCAAGATCAGTTAAACATCATACTCTTTGCGCGTCAGCCCAGATTGATTGCCAATGCCAGTACGGTGATTTCACAGCAGGCGGCGATTCACGATGCCTTAAACTACCAGCCTGAAGGTGGCACGAATTTAGAAGCTGGTCTTCACGCCGCTTATGAAAATGCGCAAGCTCACTACGATCCGCGAGCAAGTAATCGTGTAATCTTAATGACCGATGGTGCTGCCAATCTCGGCGATGTGGATGCTTCTGCACTCGCACAAACTGTGATCGATCAACGCAAGCAAGGTATCGCTCTAGATGCGTATGGTATCGGCTGGGAAGATTACAACGATGCGATGCTCGAAGAGATCACACGCAACGGCGATGGTCGTTACGCTTTTCTCAATTCTGTCGATACGGCCGCTTCGGATTTTGCCGAAAAACTTGCAGGCACACTCCGCGTCGCGGCTGCGGATGTGAAAGTGCAGATCCTGTGGAATCCCGAGCGCGTCACCGCTTACCGTCAAATCGGTTACGACTTACATCAGCTACGTGAACAAGACTTCCGCGACAATACGGTCGATGCTGCTGAGATCGGTGAAGCTGAGTCGGGCACTGCGCTCTATGTCTTACAGATTAATGACGATCCAAATGTCGTTGGTGGTTTGGGTAAGTTACAAGTTCGTTACCGAGTGCCCGCTACGGGTGAATATATCGAGCGCGCTTGGCCTCTTGAAATGCCACGAAAAATCGCAGCCTTGCAGGATGCTCCATCGTCGCTCCGCCTCGCGGCCACCAGTGCACTTTTTGCCGAGCGCCTCGCGAATAATCCATATGCGGCCAACTACAGCTTTGAGGATCTTAATGCGCTAACTTCAGGTTTGCCTGAAGCGTTTCCTACTCAACCACGTGTGGTCGCGCTTCAGAATATGATTCAGTCCGCTCAATCGCTTTTTTCCAGTTTTGAATAATCGCATCAGTTCAAATGGTTTTCTCCGTAGCCGAAGTCGTGAGACTTTGGACGATTAGCCTGAAAAGTGTTGAGCGTCCAAGTTCTCACGAATTCGGCTACACCTCACAACTGCTTTTACATCAAAAATATTTTTGTTTCTCACCAGCCGTTCACCAATTATGAAAATCAACACTCACTTCCTTCGACGCGTTTTTTGCTTTAGCATACCTGCGTTTTTATGTCTGTCGTTATTCGCGAAAGAACAAGTCTATCAGGTCGATTCCCTTGCCTTGGAAGGTGGTGCTGATAGTAAAGGCGGGCGCATCGTTATTTCCGCGACTTTAGGGGACCCGGCCGATACTGCTGCGGAGCAGAAACTGATCTACGCAGTCGATACGCAAAGCACGGTAAAGGTGACTGGCAGCTCGATCATTCAAGAAACAAATTTGAATGTTACGCTCCGCAATGGAAAACTTGAAGTGATTGAGTTGAACTTTCAAGGCGACTTAGAGATGGACACTGTCGAGGGTGCTGATGTTGCTTCGTGGAGTGTGCGTAATCTAAGTATGCTAGACAAAGCTGCGGGTGCTAATCCGCAACGACAGCTGCTGATTGCTTTGAAGGAGCCAATCGAATCTGGAAGTGTGCAGTGCGTCATTAAGTCGGGTTCGAAAATGGAAGCGCTTCCCGCCAAGCGGCAGCCGCTGTTTTTCTCAACAGTTCAATCGGGGTTTCTCTCTGGGGGCATGACGATTCTTGAAGTTGGTGATGCGCGGGTGGAAGCGCTCGACCCTCAAGGGCTGGCACAGGTTCAATCAGACTCAGAAAAACGCCTGCATTATCGTATTGCGGGCGAAACCCCATCGCTTCGTCTCGGGCTAAGCCATCTGCGCCAGCCTGCGTTGACTTTTGATAATTACGATTTGCAAGGTGTTTACGTCGATGGCGGCTTTAGTTTTGTGCTGACTGGTACGGTTGAGGCTTTTTACGACCGCGAATATAGCGTGAACTTGTTGAGCGGTGATGCTGCCTTGACTAAGGCGCCGGAGATCAGTGGCGGACGAGTCGTGCTGGAGGACGGTGCTTATCGGCTGAAGTTGCAGAAGAGCGGCAGCTATCCTGTGCGTATAGAGTTTGATGCGCGTGTGCATACTAAAGACGGTCGTAGCACCTTGAGTTTCGATACGATTGATGCCGCCTTACAGAAGGTTCAAATGAGCGGCTTGCCCGTGGCAACGGATCGAGTTCGTTTGAATAGTGCGCCCCTTGAGGAGAAAGAAGGAAAGCTCGTCGGTAGTTTGTCTGGCAACGGCATCTTGAAGATGCAATGGACCGATCCTTCTTGGAAAAGCCCTCAAGCTATGGATGCGACTTTGATTTATTCTGTAGAGAATCTCGTGCAAGTTGCGGTCGGCAATGGCCTGATTCGCCAGAGCCATGCGATTGATGTACGAATCATGCAGGGCTCGATGAAGACCTTGAGTTTTGATTTGAAAGGGCAGGGGGAGATTACCCGAGTCGAAGGTGATTCGATCTTAAACTGGCGCTTGCAGGACGATGTCTTACAGCTCGATTTAAACAAAGGTTATACTGCAGATTTTTCAATTCAAGTACACTCGCAATATGCAATGGACGCCTTCCCTGTCGTCGCGGAACCGCTCCGTGTTGTCCCACAGAATGCCATTCGTAATAGCGGGTTTACTCGTATAGTGAATCAAGGTGCAATCTCCATTGATGTACCGGAGTCGACGGGCTTGGCGCAGATTTCGCCGGAGTATTTTCCTGCGCTCGAATCGCCTATTGTGGGCAGTGGGCAAGTGTTGGCCTATCGTTTCTCGGATACGCAGTATCAGTACACTGTACGCGCCGAGAATATTTTGCCGGAAGTTGCTGTGACGCAGATTTTGCAATATCACATCGGACAAGAGGATCAGAGCCTCACCGCGGAAATGGAGCTCACTGTTCGTGAAGCTCCGTTGCGAGATTTCTTTATCCGTATACCAGAAGGTTTTGCCTTGGCTGATCTACAGGCGCAAAGCCTTGCCGATTATTTTATTACTGAAGATTCCGCTGAGGGCCGCGTGTTGCGCTTAGTCTTCTCACAGCCACTTTCTGGTCGTGTTTTGATTAAAGCCGACTTCGAGAACAATCGTAGTCTGGATGGTGACGCCTGGGTTTTACCGACCTTCGCTGCAATCGATGTGAAAAGCGTGCGTGGCCATGTCGGCGTGAGTGCGGATCCGGGGTTACGAGTGAGTGTCGCGTCCATCGATGGCCTGAGTGAGCAAGCTGCTAATTTCTTTCCCAAGAAAGTGAAGCAACTTCAGCTCGCCTTACGCATGCGTGAAGCCGCCTGGAAAGCTGAATTGACGGTCGAGCAATTACCGCAATCGATTCAAGCAGATGCGTTGCATCTGTATTCTGTCGCCGAAGGACGGATCTATGGTAGCTCGGTGATCAACTATCTGATTGCTGGCGCACCTGTATCGAGTTACCAAATACAGGTTCCCGAAGGTATTCAGAATCTAGATTTTGCAGGGCGCGATGTGCGTGGTTGGTCCGATCTGGGAGCTGGTGTCTATGAAGTGCAGCTGCATTCGCCTGCGTCGGGCGCCTATACGCTCTTGGCGACTTACGAGACGCAGTTTGGTTCACAGGAGGCGACGATTGATTTCTCCGGTGTGGCACCACTCGGGGTGGATGCCGAGCAGGGCTATGTGGTTGTCGTCAGTAACTTTCCCTTCGCGCTTGGTGAAGTCGCGTCCAGTGCGGGCGTGTTGCGGCTAGAGCCAGGAGAGATTCCAGCAGAGTTTCGTTTGCTCTATGATGCGCAGGAACTCGCAGCCTTCCAGTATTCGGATCGCCCAATGGAAGTTGCTTTAGAGCTGCGCTCTTTTGCGCAGGCCCAAGGCGCAGACCAGGTGATTGATTTTGTTGATTTAAAATCACACATCTCTCGCGATGGTGAAATCCTTACCGCAGTGGATCTCATGCTTAAGAGCAAGGGGCAGACGCATTTTCGCATGCAATTGCCTCCGGAGCATCGGATTTGGTCGGCTCGTGTTGGAGGAGATAAAGTGAGTCCGATTGCAGCAGAAGGAGGCATCTTGTTGCCATTGCCTGCTGGGCAAGATCCGAACAATGCGGTGCGTATTCAATTAGAACTCGCCTCACAGACGGAAGATGCGAGCCGCCCGGTGGTCACTGCGCCTGCGCTTTTTGCACCGTCCCTTTTAGTTAACTGGGAGCTGACCTCTGATCCTGGCTATGGACTGCGTTATTACGGTGGCGATATTAGCTCCTCGCAAATGAGTCGTCCGATTTCGGGCTTTGGTTGGTTTCAAGCATTACTCAATGGTGAGCTTGGCCGGCAGCGCTTGGTTTTCTTTGCCATGGTATTCTTTGGGCTGCTTGCAGTCGTGCTGGCAGGAGTGCTCGCCAAGAAGATGGCTGACTTTTCGCTGGTTGCTCGACTGCTGTGTATTATGGCGCTGTTTGGTAGTGTCGTCTTCGTTGCGATTTGTGGCCTCAGTATTGGAGGGCATTCAGCGCAACCGCAAAACTTGCAAGATGCCTTAACCTTGCGCACACCGATTGAACTGTCGACACAACCGCTACAGCTGGTCGTTGAGAATCATGACTATTCCGAGGTTAAACATTCGTTGGGCTCGCTGTGGCCGTTTATTGTTGGCATTGGTCTTTGGGTGGCGGCCTTGGTGCGAGAGGGTAAGCGTGAACTTTTTTGGATTGGCGGATGGGTCGTTAATTTCCTGGCTGCTTTAAACTACGCCGCGAGTGGCGTGCTCTTTCTTGTTCTATTTATGCTGTTCTTTTTTGTCATGATGTTACGACCTTTTCGCGCTCGTTATTTGCAGAGTGTTGGAGCGCATGCGACCTGGGCTTTCTTACTCTTGGCTGTCTGTGGCCTCTTTTCGGGGCCATCACTGGAGGCAGCTGAACCTGTTGCTGGTGAAGCTTTAACGCAGGCCGTTTTAGTTGATGAAGGCTATGCGTTGGTCGATGCGGAGCTGGTCTGGCAGGCGGAGGCAGATGCACAATTGGAGATGCTGTCTGCACCGGCAACCCTGCTCTCGACCTCGGCGTTGCCTGCTGAGCTGAGGCTCTTGCAAACGAAAGTTGGCAAGCGCTTAGAATATCGCTTAGAGGCGACTGCCGCTGGGGAATATCGGATTCAATTCCGTTATCGAGTGGCTGTGGGTCTTCTAGGCCAAGGACACTCGCATGTGGTATTGCCGGTCGGCCCTGTCTTGAGTAGTCGTGCGCGTATTGAAATTATCGATACAAATATTGAATTGCAGTCACCTACGGCCGTGTCGCTACGTGATTCGAGTGCGGTTGATGCCGACCGGTCCGTGTATGATTTGGTATTTAACCCCAATGCAGAGGTTTCCTTTAGTTGGATGCCGAAGCAGCGTGACAGTAGTGAAGAGACTGCGGTTTATCATGTGGAGAGTTCAGATGTATTTACGCCACTTTCCGGTTTGGTCAGCGGATACCATCAACACAAGGTGCGTCTTTCGCAGGGACAGGTGGATCGACTTCAATTGGAAGTACCCACTGGCATGACGATTACTTCGGTGGCTGGAAAACACCTCGCTAGCTGGCAATTTGATCCTGAGACGCAACAGTTGATCTGTTTTTTCCAGCCGGTGCAAACCGTAGCCTTTGAATTAAATATCTTTTCTCAATACAGTGCTGGTACCTTACCATATACTTTGCCGGTGGAAAGTTTGCGTGTGGTGGGTGCCGCAAGCCAGTTGAGTCTGGTCGCATTGGCTACCGACAACGAAGTGCAAATTGGCAATATTGAGTCGGGGAGTGCGACTACGATTAATCTGGAAGATTTCCCCGCAGGCAATCTGGCACAATTGAAACACTTAGGACGTGTGCCCGTGTTGCGACGTGCATATCGCTGGGGTGCACTTGGCGATCATATTACGGTGGAAGCCTTACCAGTAAAGCCTGACCTACGTGTGACGACGCAAGAAACCGTGTCGCTCGGTGAAGACCGTATTCTGCTAAAAGCAGACATCGCCGCCACTGTGAATCGTGCCGGGCTCTTTAAATTCAGTATGCCAATTCCAGCCGACTACGATGTCGAGTCAGTTTCTGGTTCGCACTTGAGCCATTGGAATGAGCTCGTTACCGATGACGGTTCTCGATCGCTACAATTACATTTGAAAGGCAAGACCATGGGCGAGACTAAGTTGAACGTCAGCTTGTCAGGTCCAGGACTTGGTGCACAGACTCACTATGTGCCGCCAATTCTAAAGCTGGATGGCACAGATCGCCAAAGTGGCACTTTGGCTTTGGTTCCAGAGCTTGGCTATCGCTTGAATCCAGTAGAGCGGCAGGCAGCCTTGCAACTTGATCCCGCAGAGGCGGGCATGTCGCGGCAGAAGCTATTGCTCTTCCGTATTCTGAATAGTCAGGCCGCTTTGGCCTTTTCAGTGGAGCGCGTTGAGCCGTGGATCGAAGTCGAAAAACTACAACGTGTTGCGGTGCGTAGTGGACTCGTTGAGGTGAAGGCACGCTACAATTTCAATGTCGAGAATGCGGGTATTCGTGCACAGCGTTTTCAAGTGCCCAGCGATGCGATCGGAGTGCAGTTTACCGGTGAAGGCGTGGTGGATGCTCAACTTGGAGACGACGGCGCATGGACGGTGAAACTAAATCGTAAGATGGTTGGCGCGTTCAACATAGACCTAAGCTTTCAAGTGCCACTGGCAAATCAGCCTGCATCGATTCAAGTGCAGGAAGCGCTGGCTCTAAATGTGGATCAGCAGTCTGGTTTCCTCGCGCTTGTGCCACACGGCCGTATTCAACTACAGCCGGTAGTTAAGGCAGATGCGTTTCAAAGCACAGAAGTGCCGATGGTTGGTATGAAATTGCGCGGCGATCTGCGTATCGAAACCTCTTCGCACCTCTATCGTCTGATTCAATCCGGTCAATCGCTAGAGGTTGGAATTAAGCGTCACGCCATCGCCGAGCTCGTGCCCGCACAGGTGCGTGATGTGCAACTCGCTTCCGTTATCTCGGGTCAAGGTGCCATGCTGACTAAGGTCACACTCAGTCTCGATCCAGGTGATAAGCGAATGCTGCGAATTACACTTCCTGAAAATAGCCAGTTCTGGTTTGGCTTCGTGAATCAACAGAGTGTGTGGCCATGGCGCGAAGGTGAGGATGTGCTCCTGCAATTGGAGACCAATTCCATGTCTGAGGCGGATTGCACAGTTGAGTTTTTCTATGCCACCACATCCGTCACCGATTCCAAAGGCGCCGTGCGAGCCAGCTTGCGCGGACCGCGCTTGGATTTGCCACTGGAAAATATCAAATGGTCGATCAATTATCCCGAAACGTGGGATATCAAAAAGTGGGAGGGCAACCTCACTCAAGAGCGTGTTCAGGTCACGCGAGGCAGTTTCTCTGATCTTTCCAGTTACATGGAGTTTGAGAAGAGTAATAAAATGAAGCAGAAAGTGGTGGCTGAGAATTTCCTCAACGATGCAAACGTGTTGCTCTCACAAGGGAAACAGCAAGAAGCCCGTCAGGCTTTTAATAGTGCCTATAACCTGTCGCAGTTTGACGCCGCGCTCAATGAAGATGCCCGTGTGCAATTAAAGAACGTGCGCGAAGATCAAGCACTTGTCGCTTTGGCGAATCGTCGGAACAGTTTCGTGAACGACAACAATATCAATGCTCCTCTCGATATGCAGCAAGCTGCTGTCATTGATCAAGGCGGTTTGTTGAACTACACGGCACAAGCCAAGAAAGAAGTGCTCGGCGGCAACAGTGCCGAAGAAAATGAAACACTGCGCCTTCTTGCCGCTCGCTTGATCGATCAACAACAAGCAGTGCCCGGCAACCCACAAGCCATTCAAACGATTGTGCCGCAACAAGGCCAGGTCGTGAGCTTCACTCGTTCGCTACAAATTAACGACCAGGCTGATCTCATTATCGAGTTCAAAGGTAAGCGCAGCCGCCCCAACGGACAGGCCGGCTTTGGTGCCGGTCTCTTTTTACTGCTAATCGCATTGGTCGGAGGCGTCAGCTACGTTTCACGTAAATAATATCGTGGCGTCCGCGCTCGGAGTCTGTCTCAAAATACTTGAAAACGAACCAAAACGTTACCGTTGAGGGTTGTCGGCAAAGCCTCGGATCGGCTACAAAGGAATAGAATGTAGCCGAAAGCGTGAGCTTTTGGTCTTTTTTAGCCTAGAAATTTTCGGCGAATCTATTTTGAGACAGTCTCCTCGCGCGTGGCCCAGTTTCTGGAGATGTTTTAGGTGAGCGTGGCTTTAGCTTGGAGACTGGCCCAAAAGTAATTCAATTTAGCACTTGCTAAACTTCCAGTAATTACTGAAAGTTTAGGCATGAAGGATGAAGATTTCAAGCAACTCAAAAATGATTTCATTGCGCAGTGGGGAACCCTTGGAAGCTGCTGGGGGATCAATCGCACGATGGCGCAAATCCATGCTTACTTGATGCTGGCGATTGAGCCGACTGATACCAACACCGTGATGGATGCACTTAAAATTAGCCGCGGGAATGCGAATTCCAATCTACGCGACTTGGTGGGGTGGGGCTTAATCAAGCGTGTGACGTATCCCGGTGATCGCAAAGAATATTTTGAAGCAGAGAAAGATGTGTGGGCGATGTTCTGCATCATCGCCCGTGAGCGCAAGCGCCGCGAAATAGACCCTGCCTTGAACCTCCTACAATCGTCCTCATCACAGTCCTTCAACAAGAAGGATGCCGAGCAGCAGTTGTTTTTGAAACAAACTGCATCACTCGCTGAGTTCGTGCAAACCGCGAGCACTGCACTCGATAAAATTGCACGTGCCGAGCAAAGCAAAGTGTTACCATTCATAGTTAAACGATTATAAACGATAGGAGGAAAATAAATGAATCATCTAATATTACTCACGTATGCGATCTATATCACCGCAACCATTGCGATGACGGTATGGGTCGCTCAAACACTCTATAAAACTGGGAAGATCTTTTTGGTCGAAGCCTTTCATGGCAATGAGGAGATGGCTGACGCTGTAAACCATTTGTTACGTGTCGGGTTCTATCTCGTGAACCTTGGTTTTGTATTCATGTATCTAAAGTATGGACCGCATCCGACTACCGTAGTGGAAGCAGTTGAATATTTGACCACTAAGGTCGGTATTGTGCTCATGGTGCTCGGTGCGATGCATTTCTTTAATATGTTTAACTTCGATAAAATGCGAAAGAAAGGACGCCGTAGTACTGTGGAAACTTAGTTTCTTTTATTTAGTCCTATGTTTCACTAATTACTGAAAATTCGATAACATGAAGGCGCCAACGATCCAACATCCAGCACTCATTAATAGCCTTCGCTTAGCTTATTCTGCAGAGCGGGCGGCGGCTTATGCCTACATTGGACATGCGGCATCTTTGCCAGATGGAGTCGCTCAGGCGCGGGTTACTGAAATCGAAAACGACGAATGGGAGCACCGCCGTGAGGTTAGTGTTCTTATGGAGCGCTACGCCATTCCAGTCTCTAATTGGTATGAGCTGAAATACGCGGTGATCGGCCGCGTGATCGGCTTGAGCTGCCATGTGATCGGGCGCTTCATGCCTTACTTCTTCGCTGGGAAATTAGAGAGCGGTAATGTCTGTGAATATATCGTGATGCTACGCTACTTTCATGAGCTAGGCATTACCGAACACGACGAAGTCTTGTATGCGATGGGGCTTAAGGAGAAGGAACACGAAGTTTTTTTTCAAGAGATGATCGAAGGGGAGCGCTGGCTTCCACTATTTGAAAAGATCTTTGCTTGGGGCACGGAAGCCACGCTCAACGACGTTGATTTCGAGGAGCCGTTACCAGTCGAGCGTGCAGGTGACTATTGTAAGAATTATAAAGAGGAAGGTAGGGGCGAACGTCCCGATCGCCATTACAGCGTTGTTCATGGAGGCCGCCCTGTTGTCTGACTCTGATGTATGGCGGCTAGGGACAGCCGCCGCTACCAAATCAATAAACGAATTGAGAAACTTACACTTATGGGCACCTCTGAAAAGGGGCAGTTTGGCGACGCGAGTCGCTGCACTTCATTTTTTCAGATTTTTATTTGTTTGATTT
>JAYJMI010533278.1:0-15170 GCA_036873855.1 Sarsia tubulosa
AAAAGCATTAAACTATCTAACCCCGTATGAATTTTTGGCGGGAAAGCGTGTGTCGCTTATGCTGTGCATCTAGGAATACATTACAACGGCGTCTACATGACTGATATCTAATGTTTGTTGGGTAATGGTCTTCAACAGTGAATCCAAATCCCGCTCTCCTGCCAATGACTTAATCATTTTTAAAAAATGACCGACAGTTTCTTTCATTGTAGACATATCGCGGGCCAGCCCATCAATCTCTTTAATCGCTGACTTTGTCTCAATCACAGTTTCAAAGTTTAGTTGGCGAATCAAGCGCGTTTGGAGCGCTAAATGTCGTATCGGAGCCGCCACTCGATAAGCACTGTACCAAGTAATAGGTAATGCAAATACAATCAGCAAGACCGCGATCAAACTAGATTGCCACCGAATTTCAATTGCTTTTGCCAATAATTCTTTATCTGGGGCTAAAAACGCAAAGTGCATCGTAAAATCGTCGTTAATACTAATTTTTTGAACGATCACTCCCCATTTATCGTCCATATAATCAAAGTTAATTTCCCCTACAGCCCCCATGATTTCTTGTGACATGGTGGTCAAAACCGAACTGTCCAACGTTTCTAGCCTAGCAATTCCCGGTTTCCCCCTCTCATCCATTAACACCAGCTTTTTCGGATCTTTATAAGCGAGCACTTGCCCTTTATTATCAAACATCACCAGTTCTGAAGATTGAGTTTGGGTGTTTTTAGCCAATGTCAGTGATAAATCGTCCAATGTCATATCAGCGGCAATCACGACCCCCTCCACTTCACTTTCAATGGTAATTGTTACCCCGATTTTGTTTACAAAATAATAGATTTACGGTGACGTTGTCGCGTACCCTTCACTATTGAGGGCTAATTGGTACCACGGCCTGACACGAGGATCGTAAGTAATATTCCTCATTACTTCACGGTTTATTTCCTTCATCTCACGGTCGTAATAGATTCTGATATTTGGCTTGTTTTTTTCGGTCGTTCCCTCAATATTATCCACCATAAAATAAGTATCTGATGGTGCATTAAATTGATCTCTCATATATTGACTGTTCAACAAACGAACAATAAAAAAATCACCATTGTTATAAGCCACTTCAAACCCGCTAACGGCTCGATTACCTTCTAGTATTAAGCTGATAATAGGAAAATAGGCTAATCGTTGCTCTAAGTTTTTTGCACGTGCTATATCACCTTTGCTAATGATCTCTACACTATTTGCGGCTAAATCATAATGTGACTTTAAATCCATATACGCTTCATGCATCACTTTATCGTATATTACCGTAGACGATTCGCGAATAAGCTCTGAGGTTTTTTGATAACTGAACCATATTTGACCACTGCCCAGCACAATAGTGAGCAATATAAAGAGGGTAGCGGTATGAATGTGTAGCGGGAATCTCTTTGACTGGGGTAGAGATAATTTATACATTTGGCTTCCTTTCCAAAACGACTAAAGCGCTTTTATGCTTTGAAATTCATTAACAACCCTCTAATTACAGCTCAATTTTTATTTTTTGCAAAAAAAAAGCTGCAAAAGCAGCTTTTTAATAAAAATTGTTAAAATATCACGATTTAGCCAACAAATTTAATCATAACGCCCGCGGCAACCGCCGAACCGATAACTCCGGCTACATTGGGTCCCATTGCATGCATTAACAAGAAATTTTGTGGATTAGCTTCTAAACCTAATTTATTCGATACTCTGGCCGCCATTGGAACAGCTGATACACCCGCCGATCCAATAAGAGGGTTGATTGAATTACCACCTTCTAGTTTATTCAACAACTTCGCCATAAGAACACCCATAGCGGTACCGATACAGAAAGCAACAATACCTAACACGAGAATACCTAGTGTTGTAAAGTCTAAAAACTTATCTGCAGACAGCTTAGAACCAACGGATAAACCTAAGAATATCGTGACAATATTGATTAAGGCGTTTTGTGCTGTGTCACTTAATCTATCAACAACACCACACTCTCGCATCAAATTACCAAAACAAAACATGCCTAATAGAGGTGCAGCATCTGGTAGCAATAAAGCAACCAAAATTAACAGCACAACTGGGAACATAATTTTTTCTAGTTTCCTTATCTGCCTTAACTGAACCATTGTGATTTTACGTTCAGCTTCTGTCGTCAATGCCCGCATGATCGGTGGCTGAATTAACGGTACCAATGCCATGTAGGAATACGCAGCAACTGCGATAGCACCTAACAGATGCGGAGACAGTAGACTTGCCACATAAATAGCCGTCGGACCATCTGCACCACCAATGATACCGATAGCTGCAGCATCTTGAATGGAGAAGTCCATCACTCCAAAAGATGATAAAGTAACAGCACCTAACACCGTAGCAAATATACCAAATTGCGCCGCAGCACCTAAGAACAACGTCTTAGGATTTGCCAGTAGAGGCCCAAAATCTGTCATTGCGCCAACGCCCATGAATATAATCAGAGGTGCTGCACCAGAGGCAATTGCAACTTTATAGAAGTTATACAACATCCCATTACTGTAACCATTATCCATCGCCACGTTAGTTACAACTGAAGAAGTTGTAGCATTGGCGATATGGTAGGCTTCAGTAATACTATGTGGATCTGCAGATACTCCCAATACAGCCGCTAAGCTTGATAGCACTTCAGGTTGAGCAAAATGAATTGCATTTTCAACCGCAGAAAAGGCCAAGCCTGCTTCTGGTATGTTGGCAAGTATGCCCCCAAACCCGATAGGAACGAGCAGTAATGGTTCGAAGTTTTTCTTTATAGCGAGGAATAATAACAACAAACCTACTGCCATCATTATGAACTGGCCCAGCTGTATATTATATATTCCTGACGCATGCCAAAGATCGAGAATCTTGTCCATCGTATAAACGCCTTACGCTAATGTTATCAGTGAATCGCCCACTTGGACTGAATCACCTTCTTTCACGTCAACAGTAACAACGGTACCTGATTTCGCTGCACGAACTTCAGTTTCCATCTTCATCGCTTCAAGAATAACGAGTACATCACCTTCTTCAACTGTTTCACCAGCTGAAACTTCAACCTTCCAGATATTTCCGGAAAGAGGAGCGGCAACAGGCTCACCCGATGTAGCAACAGGTGCAGCCGCTGGTGCCGCTGCAGGAGCCACAGCTGAAATATCGCCACCTTCAGTCACTTGAACAACGTAGTTTTGTCCATTGACAGCGATTGTGTAAACTTGCGGGCCTGTATTTTTAGTCGCAGAAATGGTCAGTGCATCCTCTAAGGTAGGTACGGGTTCAAACGCATCAGGGTTATTTCGGTTTTCTAAGAATTTCAAGCCAATTTGCGGGAACAATGCGTAAGTCAACACATCGTCAATTTCGAACTCACCTTTTGCAAGGTTCAAATTCTTTTCGCTGGCCAATTGCTGTAGCTCTTCTACAAGTTTATCCATTTCTGAATCAAGTAAATCAGCAGGTCGGCAGGTAATTGCTTCGCCGCCATCTAATACCTTGTTTTGTAACTCGGTATTATAAGGCGCTGGAGCGGCACCATACTCTCCTTTCAAAATACCTTGAACTTCTTTTGAAATAGTCTTGTAGCGCTCTCCAACCAGCACGTTAATAACAGCTTGCGTACCCACAATTTGGGAAGTTGGAGTAACGAGCGGAATCATACCCAAATCAGCACGTACGCGAGGTATCTCTTCTAACACTTCATCAAACTTATCTGCTGCGTTCTGCTCTTTTAGCTGAGCTTCCATGTTAGTTAACATGCCGCCAGGAACTTGCGCAATTAATATACGTGAATCAGTTCCTCTTAGAGAACCTTCAAACTTCGCATATTTCTTTCTCACTTCTCTAAAGTACGCTGCCACTTCAGAAAGCGCATTTAAGTCCAGTCCAGTATCTCTGTCTGTACCTTGAAGCGTCGCTACCACGGATTCTGTAGAAGTATGGCCATATGTCATAGACATTGAAGATACTGACGTATCAACACGGTCAACACCAGCTTCAATAGACTTCAAAATAGACATATCAGATAGGCCAGATGTTGCATGCGCATGTAATTGTACTTCTAGATCCGTTTGCCCTTTTAATCGAGAAACTAATTCATATGCATCGTAAGGAACTAATATTCCTGACATATCTTTGATAGCAATAGAATCAGCGCCTAAATCTTCTAATTTTTTGGCAAAATCAACCCACATATCAATCGTATGCACTTCACTCTTCGTATAAGAGATAGTGCCCTGTGCATGTTTGCCACTGGCTTTAACAGCTCTGATTGCCCGCTCCAAGTTTCTTGGATCATTCATGGCATCAAATATTCTAAAAACATCTATTCCATTGACTGCTGCACGCTCAACAAACTTATCGACCACGTCATCTGCATAATGACGATAACCTAACAAGTTCTGACCACGCAGAAGCATTTGTTGCTTTGTATTTGGCATCGCGGCTTTTAGAGCACGCAAACGGTCCCATGGATCTTCACCGATGAAACGAATACAAGAATCAAAAGTTGCTCCACCCCATGTTTCAAGGGACCAAAAGCCAATGCTATCCAATTTCTCTGCGATGGGTAACATATCATCGATACGCATACGTGTAGCAAACAAAGATTGGTGGGCATCTCGAAGGACAACATCCGTGATACCTAGCGGTTTCTTAGCATCTGACATGTTTACAAGGCCTTTTTTAATTAATGACACGATTAAATTTAATTCTTAGTTTAGTACTTTAAGAACGGTATTTGTGAACAGCAGCTGTCATAACAGCAACCAATTCATCGTTATTATTAGTTGTTTGTTGCGGTGCACCGGCTTTGGGACGCCGAGCGGGTTGGGGAACAGTCGCAGGTTCAAATTTACCTGCCACTTTAGACATTAACGTTGTAATTCCAACCAATAAGGTTAAAAACACAAAAACGAATCCCATTCCAAAAACCATCAAAGACAATCCTTGTGAGATAAGACTTTCCATCGGTAGCTGCTCCTTAATCTGATATCGTGATATAGCACGGTAAGGTAATCAACTACAAAAACTGTATAGTTTATGCAGATAATTTCTGTAAAACGTCGCTAATTAAACCCGAAAACGGCAGTTTTCGCAACCGCTTATGCATAGTTGATTGTTCTAAATTAAATATTGTCAACAATCATTATCACTTTGAAAATTAGTTCTGCCAATCAATATTACTGCGATTGTTCCCGCGTATTTTCTGGCCGGAATACTTTAACATTATGCATACCTTTTTCTTGTAGGCTTTGCGCATGTAACTGGCTCATAATCCCCTTTTCGCAATACAGAAGATATTTAAATTCAGCATCGAGGCCTTCAATTTTCTTTTCTAAGTCGTAAAAAGGAATCAATACAACCTCGCAACCCGGCATGTTTAGCGGTTTCTTTTCCTGCTCATGGGGAGCCCGAATGTCGACAATCTTCTGCATTTCTGTCACTTTACTCAGCGACTCAATTTCAGATTTAGCGGCTAAATTCTTAACAATATCGTCGATCCGCGAAGTTCTGGTTTGCTCTAGAGCCTGGTCAATAATACTCATATCGAGGTTTGCTTCTTCAAGCTCTACTTTATCCAGTTTTGCTCTTGTGGTCGGTCTATCAGAAATAACTCCACAGTATTCAGGAATAGATGCGACGAGATCAAAACAACCCAATCTTTTCGTTTCATCGACAATTTCTTGCTTGTCTGTGGTAATCAGCGGTCTAATAACGACCTTTGTTGTAGCTCTATCGATAACAGCTAAATTGGGTATTGTCTGGCTTGATACCTGAGCAATACTTTCGCCGGTAACCAACGCATCAATCTTCATAAAATCTGCCACTTTTTCGGCAGCGCGCATCATCTGACGCTTAAGAACAACGCCCATATATGAATGATGAACATTCTGTAATATATCACCGATAACTTCGGAGAAAGGGACACTTATAAATTTAACTCTTGCACTTGAACCGTACTGCTGCCAAAGATGCAATGCAACTTGTTCGACTCCAATTTCGTGCGCTTTGCCACCTAAGTTGAAGAATAAGAAGTGCGTTTTTGCCCCTCTTCGCATTGTCATATAAGAAGCAACAACGGAGTCAAAGTCCCCTGATATTAATGACAATACTGGCTCTTGAGTACCCAGTGGATAACCACCAAGCCCAGCATGGACTTTATTAAAAACAAATACTTTATTGTCTCGTACTTCTAAGTCGACAAAAACATCAGGTGTTCTAACGTCAACACCCTTTGCATCACTGTGCTGTAAAATCCCGCCACCAATGTAGCGCTCTAAATCGATCGATGTAAATTCATGCTTTCCTGAACGCTTAACACGCACTTTGAAAGTCTTACCTTCTACCTTCTCTTTGTATGCTTCAAGTGCTTGCTCAAATGCTTCATGAAAAGTCCCTAGTGCATATTCTTTAACTTCAATAAATGTTTGGATGCCCGGTGCTTTTGACATCACACTACAAACATCATCATACAGCTCTAATTTTTCTTCAGGTAAGACAACTTCTAATTTGTCCCAAAATGTACTGACTTTAATCGTAGAATCTAAACGACTTAACACTAACTGTAGATTACTTTGCAAACGCTGTATAAATCGCTTGCGAACAGGCTTACTCTTAATTGTGATTTCAGGGAATAGTTTGACAATAAATTTCATAGTTAGATTCACGGTTGTCTAGATGTGGATAAATTATTCCTAAAGGAATTTCAAAAGAGGATATGATATTTTGATTGGTGAATGATTGATAGCGTTGAGAGGATTTTTTTAGAAGTACTTTAGATAATGGCGGTGAGGGAGGGATTCGAACCCTAGCACACTTATTTTAGTCGTCTCCTCTAATAACCTTCATCAGCCTCTAAAACACTTTAAATACATAGGGTTCTGAGCTAACAACCTTTAGATGAAAGGTTATTACTGGTCATTTATAGGTATTCGATTTGCCCCAGAAATGCCCCAAAATAAAACAAAATGCCCCACTGGTGCCCCAAAGAGTTCGCTTCAAAACAAAGGTTGGCTGTTTTATTTGTGTTCTGCATCCGGTTTAAGAGGCGCGCTCCTTTAATTAATAATTCCAAGTTAAGCAATAAGGAGAAACACACTAAAGCCAATTAATTACTATTACTGGGGTAAATAGGGTTGTATATACGATTTATAATAACTAATATTGATGAAAAGCCAATTAATTACTATTACTGGGGTAAATAGGGTTGTATATACGATTTATAATAAATAATATTGATGAAGACTCAGGTCACAGACAAGGCGTTTTTCAAGCTGTAAATCAACTTAAACTTGATGAAGAGCTTTACGAATATGAACTTAATGTTGCCAATGATGTTTTTAATTGGTTTCGTCACAATTTAGAATCACCTCTTGATTATTTAAACAGCCAAAAACTAGAAAAA
The DNA here is from genome assembly GCA_036873855.1 of Sarsia tubulosa. Classification (NCBI taxonomy): domain Eukaryota; kingdom Metazoa; phylum Cnidaria; class Hydrozoa; order Anthoathecata; family Corynidae; genus Sarsia; species Sarsia tubulosa. Next base: position 7,418 of record JAYJMI010533278.1, read on the forward strand.
TCTCACCATTGTATTAGTTGGTTTAAAATTACATCTTCTACTCATATTAAGAAAGTAAGAGAGCTTGCCTCATTACTTGAGAATAGAGGAATAGAAGTGAATCAAATACGAACAGAAACACCCGGTAAAGTCGTATATGAAGATGAATACCAAATTTTTGCGAAGCCTTTCATTCTGTTTTAATGGCTTACGCTTCCTTTAATATCCTATTGAGCTCTGTATCGTAACGAGTGAATGACCGACACATCTAGCAGTTAGTATCTAAACCAAAGGCGAGTTGCTAAGTTGCAGCCCCAAGACCTGACATCATTATAAGTCCACTCTAAAGTAACTATCTAGAGTATTTAGTAGCAGTTGTAAATCGATAGGTTTAGTTAAGTAATGATCGAAACCTTTTTCTAAACCCTTTTCTTTCATGGATTCCATTGCATTAGCACTTATTGCTACGATTGGAATATTGGAAGTGCTTTCATTGGATTTCAATAAAGCTAATGCATCCAGGCCGCTCATTCCGGGTAAATTAATGTCCATAAAAATAAGATCAGGTTTTTCTTTAATCGCATACTCAACTCCTTCCTCTCCTGTAGAAGACAGTATCAGCTGGTACCTATTATCATCATCTAATAAAAACTGCATTAGCTCTTGGTTAGCAGGGTTATCTTCAACATATAAAATACGCTTTCCAACTGCAACTGTGTTTTTTCCTTCAATATCTTCATTAGCTTTATTTTCTGGCTTCTGAGTTTGAGTAAAATCCGTTACTATTGGTATAGTGAACCAAAACACACTGCCTAACCCTTCTTCGCTTTTAAAGCCTATATCCCCGTCCATCTGCTCAACTAACTTACGAGTAATTGTTAAACCAATTCCAGTCCCTTCAATATCGCCATTCTCATTCCCTAATCTTGAAAAGGGTTTAAACAACTTCGCCTGCTGGTTTTCTGGTATACCCATACCTGTGTCCCTTACAGAAAAACGCAGATAATTACCAATAGCAGATAATTCAACCTCAACTTGCCCATTCAACTTGTTATATTTAATCCCATTATTTATTAAATTAATTAGTGTCTGCTTTAATCGTGTGTAGTCTGCTAGGATTGAAGGAAGTACTTCATCTTTCTTATGTATACTCAAGCTTATATTCTTTGAATCAGCCAGCCCTTGTACCAAATCAATACAATCATTCAAGACTCGCACTGGCTCAATTTGCTCTAATGACAAAGAAATTTCGCCAACTTCAATTCTGGCAAGATCTAATACATCATTCACTAACGTTAATAAATGCCTTCCTCCTTTCAAAATATGCTCTACATGCACCTTCTGTCGATCACTGAGAGGGTCCCGGCGACTAGTCTCCAATAGCTGAGTAAATCCTAAAATTGCATTAAGAGGAGTGCGCAGCTCATGGCTCATACTTGAAAGAAATTCTGATTTGGCAAGATTAGCCTGCTCAGCTTCATCAATTGCAGCACGTAATTCAGCCTGATAACGATACATTTCTGTAATGTCTGATACGAAAGCAAAATAACAAAGTGAATTCGAATCGTCGGAAGGCATCACTGTTGTCTTAAGGATAAAATACCCCTCCCCTTTTGATGTCTTCAGTTTTAACTCATAGCTCCTACCAGCGTCAGGATTACCAATAGGCTCATTACTATCGAATATTTCCCGGTGATCTGGATGAACTAATGAGCGAAACCCTTGCTGTAATATGCTATCTTTTTGAGTTCCTAACATTTGACAAAAAGCATCATTTACTTCTGTTATAATATTTAACTCATTGACTCTAACAAAACCTTCTGCTGCCGTCTCTATAACATTCCTAAGCTCATAAATAGCAAGCTCTCTAGTTTTTTCTAACTGCACACGATCACTAATGTCACGTAGAACCCCAACAAACTTTTCAGCCTGGCCTTCCATGGGAGCAATACTAAGATCAATTACAAAACTTCGTCCATCCTTATGAGAAACATCTAAATGACACCTCAAACTAGATTCTGAATCTAGACTACACCGTTCTAGTAACTCTAAATAATTAGCATGAGATAGAGGATTTAAAAAAAACTCAACAGGCTTGCCTACCAACTCACTTTCGCTATAGCCAAGTATAAGTGTTGCTGCCGGATTAAGGCTCTCAATAAGCTTTGAGCTAGTTATAGTAATTATCCCATCAGCACTAGCGTTAAAAATAGACATGAGCCTATTCTGCTCAATGGTTAGTTGCTGAGTTCTTTCTATAACTTCACCCTCTAACTTTCTTTGTAAAAGATGTAATTCAGATTGAGCCTCCTTCCTTGTAGACACCTCTTTCAATAAAGTGAAATTAGCTCTCTCCCTCTCCTTTAAAGTACTTATTGTCCGGAAAGCAATAACTAGTGTCAGTATTGAGGAAATCCCTAGAATTACTAGAGCGACATACAAAGCAATACTTATAGACTGCTCTGGTAGTGGAACCTTAATATCTAAATGAGCAACTTTCTTATCATGTATATTCAAAACATCAAACCAAACGCCATCGTGATCATGATGCTCACCTTCTGGTTCCAAAGGCATTGCGGTAAGTTCGTCTAAGTTCAAATCGTATTGCATACTTTCAATTAGATGGCCATTCAATTCTTTGCCGACAAGTAATATATAATTCTGGTGGCTTTCTAAATCGAATTCATCTGATTCTTGCATCAATCTTGATGCAGCAACAATCATAACTTTTCCATGTATTTCAACAATACCAGAGGCAATACTTGGCCCTATTTCATCTGAAATATATTCGCGATTAGCCGCATCTTCTAATAGCGTATTTAAAGCTTTAGGTAGTTCTAGTGGGACATTACTTAAACGAGATTCAGTAAACTGATAAAGTGGCAGAAACTCAGGTGTTAATACAGAAAGGTATTGGATATTAAAGTTCTGATAAAGAGAGTTGCCTAAGTTTTTTTCTACCCAGCCTATATTGGGAGAGATAATAGTATTTGAGATAGTATCATCCCACCATGCAAAGTCACGAACAACCGCCCCCATTCTTTCTTCTTCACGGACCAGCCCACGCTCAACCCCTTTATAAGCAGCATTTTCAAGCAAAATTCGTTGCTGAGAGGATACAGTATTAATTAATATAAATAAGCTTATGAAGCTTAATATAACTGCTAATGCAGCAGCTAATGCCAGAAAATTATGCTTTATATTCATAACAACATTAGCCTTATATAACTATTCTGAATAGTGTGATCTAATAATTTCTATTTCGTCCAGTTCTTGCAAAAACACGTCAACTAGAGCTGGATCAAAATGATAACCCGATTCTTTCTTAAGTAAATCGACTACCTTCGAGAGAGGCCAAGGCTCTTTGTACGGCCTCTTAGAAAGTAAAGCATCTACAACATCGCACAAGGCAGCAATACGAGCAGACAGCGGGATAGATTCCTCTTTAAGTTTGCTAGGATAACCTGTTCCATCCCATTTTTCATGATGATAAAAAGCTATTTCAACAGCCATATTAAGTAACTTAGAATGGTGTCCACTTAATATTTCATACCCAATATTTACATGACCTTCCATTATGGACCTTTCTTCTGCAGTGAGTGGCCCTTTTTTAAGCAAAATAGTATCTGAAATTCCAATTTTACCTACATCATGCAATGGGCTCGCTCTTAGAATAAGTTCATTAAACTCATCATTACATCCTATTTTTTTAGCTATGTGAGAGCACATATGACTCATTCTTAAAACATGCATTCCTGTCTCATTGTCACGATATTCTCCTGCTATAGCCAAGCGACGTACTATTTCTAATTGTGTTTCCTCAACCTCTTTTGTCCTTGCTTTCACTAGCTCTTCTAATTCACTACTTCTAGATAGTTCTCTTTTATAATAAAATCTATTTTGAAGAGTATTTGTTATTCGAAGCATCACTTCCCAATTAACAAAAGGCTTGGTGATGAAATCCACGGCTCCTAGCTTTAATGCCCTTTCTCTATTGTTATCTTCGGCCGTCACAACAATAATAGGAAGCTTATGGTGTGCAAACTTACTTTCAATCATTTCCATAACACCAAAACCATCAATATGCGGCATGCGAATATCAAGGATAATTAAGTCTATAGATTCTTTTTCTAATGTTTCTTCCACTTCCCTAGAATCATTAATAACAATGATATTGTCATAACCTTCATCCTCTAACATACAATAAAGTAGATCAGTATTAGCGACGTTGTCATCAACAATAAGCAAAGACATTTGCATTAGACCTGAGTTTTTCATAATCCCCTCTACTGAACAATAACTTAACCTTAAGCGGTAATATATCAAAAATCCTGTGTATCTGTAAGTAGTTAACTCAACCGCGTATTCAAATAATAAGTGTATCAATCGTAGTTAAGTGGCGATAGAGGATCAATTTTCTGTAGGTGGTGCTCTAAAGTTGCTAAAGATTAGATTATAAGTAACCAGCTAAAGTATTTAAAGAATTGCGAAAGGCTACTTAAATCCAGAGTGGGACACTTAGGTTAGGGGCTAAATTAGCTCAAAATATAAAAAGGAGTATGAGTAGCTCTAATCCAAGCCTTTTAAATTAAATATAACACTATACAAGTCTGTATCCATTCACTATAAACTTAACTGATCAATCATTGGCTTCGTAATCCAGTCAAAATACTTACTCCAGGCAAGTTTTACGTCAGCATTACATTTCGAACAAAGCTCATACTCAAGCGCCAGCATGAAAGCGACCTTCACTAGGTCATAATGCTCCAATGTAACTCCATATGTTTTATGAGATTCTCCCAATACAACTAACTTTTTAATAACTCTTTCGGGGTTAGATATGTTATCTACGGCTTCCACTAGCAGTGCCGTAAAATGCCTTTCCTGCTCACTATAATTTTTTCCAAACATAGGCTTAAGCAACGGGGATAGCTCAAATAAACAAGAATAAAAGCACCTTGCAAAACACATCCCATTACCTTTTATTTCTTCAAAAGAAGCTTGGATCACCTCAATTTCCTCCTCACTTAAGTTCAAAGCAGTTCCCCTTCATCTAGAATTACGACGTTCTATAGGTTTCAGTTTTAGTTAATTTAAGGCGATTCACTTGATAAAAGAAGTATAGTCTATTATTGAGACAGTACATTGATTTTGAGCTTTACCTGTGAACTCAAAATAGCGCTCTATAACTTCAATTTGATTTCTTTCGAATTAGTATTTTTATATTTTAAGAAACCTTACTTACATCTACTCCCTCAACCTATTAACAACCCCCTCCTGAATCCTATTCTTTCTCTCTTGCAATACATCCATACGCCGACGCTTCTCTTCTGAGGACATGCCTTTATTAGCCCTTATCAGCTTCATTCGAGTATTCAGCTTACTCAGTTCTCGTTGTTTTCGATTAAGCAGTTTGCGTATACCAAGCTTATTACGGTTTTCTTGATAAAGTTCTGCTGCTTTTTCGTCTCCCACATTTTTCGAAGGTGCTTGATGTAGTTATATATAACGACAACTTCCTCGTTTAAAAAATACACTGCAAGTATAATATGTAATAAATTAATCGAACTCACTTAAATTAGGGATAATCAATAATGCAGTATGCAAAATGTATAAGTGATGGAATTATATGGGAAGCGTTTCCATTTTCTCAACTCGAAGCAAGTATCCTAGATTCAAAACGATTGAGCTTAATATGCGAAGAATGTGGAGAATTTGCTTGGTTTCGAAAAGAAAGCCGTCATGGGCACCCCGCTCATTTTTGCGCTAGACATAGCATTGAGTGCGCTTTAAAAGTCGACTATGTAGCTTCAGATGAGCAATTAAATGATGCGACTTCAGAAGAAGACCAAATTTCTGCGGGGGACACAATCATTGTACGCTTAGATCAGGAGAAAGGTGGAGAAGTTGAAGTTAAAGATGTTTTAGCTCCCTCTCAAGAAGGGCAAGGGGAAGGTGGCCGCACCTTTATAACTAAAGGTAAAAATAGAGAATCTAGCCAACAGTTTACTTTACGACGTATTCTTCATAGGCTTGTTCAAAGCCCTAACTTTCGTAACTCAACTAGTAATATCGTTTTTTACAAGAACGCTGAAGATATTTTATTGAAAGGTCAAGTTTCAAATATCGTATGTGGATTCGATGACATTGCCAAGAATCTACACGATGATAAAACTAGTTTCTATTGGGGCCCCATTGCTTCTGCTAAAAAAACACTTGATGGTAAAGTATGGCTTAATTCAGGAGGTCAGTATAGCTCTGTAAGCGTTGTTATATTTGAAGATATAGTAAAAGAGTTCTTATCTTTATTTAACGTTGAGGAATTAGAAGATTTAGCAGGGGCTTATGTTCTTATTGCTGGTCGATGTCATTTCACAGGGAGCGGCGAAGGAAAACCTGTTATTTGGTGTGGAACTTCGAAATATATTTTTGTTCGTAAATATAAAGCTAAACTATCACAAAGCTATTAAATAAAAATTTGCTCGAGCTTTTGATGTTAATGATGAACCCACCTAATCATTGCCTGTAATGGATAAGCTTGAGGAAATATGCTATTGAGTTTGAAGGGATTATATTGCGTACTTTTCAGATTAAGAAGCTTTAAACTCCATATTCATGATATATAGGGACATATAACTAAATGAGAAAAGATGATATACAAATTATTAAAAGTGAGCCTGCCGCTCAAATTTCTATTTTTAGCCTCTTTTATCAAACACTAGGCGGTATTTACTTTTTAATCGGTATGAACATATCAGGCCAAGCTGACTTTATAGCTGGCTTGATCTACGAACCTTTGCTTGATAGTCCAGCTGACCAGGCAGCAACAAAGACTTTTATAGCATTACTATCTTTTGTTGCTGGCTTTTTGTGTAGTATTTTTTTAGGATCATGCATAGATTCTCGATTAAAAAGCAGCAAAGCCAGAGTAATAATGAAGCTAGTACTTCCATTCACTTTCTCTGCTTTTATTATATCGCTATCCACTATAATTCTACTGTAATACAATGACTACTTTACTGCCGACTCTCAATAATAAAAATTTAGCAATACCTACCAACTCTTAACTAATAGTAGTATTAACCATACTATTATACTGGTTAATATTTCTAATCAAAAAAATATAGGATTACTTTCGTTATGGACGATCAATTATCAACTTTCATTTTAGGACTGAATAAATTAAAGGAAGTTATAGACGGTGAAAATATTGATGAGGCTGGATTTCAAGTACATGGATGGAGTCATATCAATTTAAGAAAAGATGACATTACAAATATGATTCTTAATCAAATTTCAAAGCTAGAATCATATGGTGACGCCCCTTTAACCGAAGGTCTGTATCATACAATCGATTCTCATATTAACACTGTAGCAGAATTAACCAAAAAAGCTAAAACGTATTTTAATGACACACCAAGTCACTTGATACATATTGTGCCTAATATATTATTAACGCTAAACACAGTATTTAATGATATTGACTTTGAATTATTTTCTTTCGAAAATATTCAAGATAAAAAATTAATGCCCAGAGGATTGACTTCAAGATTAAGAGGTATCCAAAAAAACGTAGAGGGCATTGATGAAACAAGCGCTACCTTACAAGAAAAAATTACCGTAATAAATGATGCACATGAAGCTGCTGAATCCCTCCCAACTGACTTGGCAAGCTTGAAAGAGGCAAAAAGTAAGTTAACCCTAGATGCACAGCATAAGCGACACACGCTTTCCCGCCAAAAATTCATACGGGGTTAGATAGTTTAATGCTTTT
>JAYJMI010534389.1:0-15165 GCA_036873855.1 Sarsia tubulosa
TAAAAACTAGTCACAAAACAACAACAAATTATACATTTTCGGAAAGCCAATAAAATTGTCTTTCTAATGGTGAAATTATTTTCAGAAAAAGTTGCTACAACCAAATGTTATAAAACTTTAAAGTTTGGGTTTGCTTTTTTTGGGACACACTGTATAATTGAACGATTTTCATGTTCAACATACCCTAATACGGTGCTCATTTTTTCACTCTGTGGTAATTTGTTTGGTATAAAAGACTTGATTTTATAAGAAAAAAAACATTAAACTTTAGAAAGCTGAAAAAAGATTAACAAGTTTAGAAAAAAAAAATAGAAAACTTAGTAAGTTTTACATTTTTTTTTTTTTAAGTTTAAGGTATCTCCCGTGGTTATTTTATAGAATTTTTATTCAAATTTTATCTTATTATTCATATGAAATTTCGTGAATAACCTTTAAGAATAATATTTGTCAGTTTTTTTTCACCTAACAAATAATCAATTATAATCAAAATTTGTTACATTTTTGTGTACTTCTAACAAGTCAAAAAATATCGTCTACAACCACGCGAGATACCTTAAGTTATTACTTTTTGATGGATACTGCAGAAATTGATCGTGTAAATCGTAAGTTTAATATTATTTTTTTCTTTTCTTTTCTTTTATATACACTTATTTACCGTAAGACATCTGCCATTATGGATTTTTTAACTTCATTGTTTAAAATTTTCTGAAAACAAAAAAAAGAATACGATGTTTGAAATCCTCTTCAAAAAATAAACCTAATCTGAAACTTTCATTACTTTTAAACAATCAGAAGGAAAGTTTCAGTTTGCAATTTGTATAGGAATTGTGAACGTAAACATTGCTTTTTACCTCTCTAAATAGTGTCCAGGCTCTTTTGTCTAGTGTCCTATAACTTTTTTTAGTCTGGTCAAAAAATAATGAAAGTTTTCATATGAGCTTATTTTTTGTACGAGGAATTCGCGAATATTTTTTGTTTAATTTCAATATAAATTACTAATAAAAAAAAGTTCAAAATGGTGAATCCTTACGGTAAATATTATACTTTTTTATTCCTCTACCCCCCTTATTTCCTCCTTTTTTCTTTTTTCTTTAAGAAAAAGCTGCTTCGAAAAGTTGCAACCCCTAAGATAGTTGAGAAATATTCTTCTGCAGATGAAGAAGAATTTAATGAAACTGAAATGTCTGAATGTGATTCCCCGCGCGAACCAGGAGGATCAACTTACGCAGATAATGCGATTTTTAATTCCGAAGACGAAGAAGATATACTAACAGAGTCCAACTTAACCTCTATAAATAGTGCTGAGCAGAAGAAAAAAAATAATCCAATTCACTCGACTGCAAGTCGTTCAAGAATTTCTAAAAAAAAGATGCCTGCGCCTATACTTCGAAACTATGCTCGCCAAGAGATTAAGAACAGTAGTTATCGAAAAAAAAACTCTGTTATAACTCACGGCGACGTGTTAGTTAAGAGGTCAGCAGAATTCTTTAATTTTGATTCAGTTGACCTTGACGATACTACAGATACTCCAAGGCAGATAATCACGTCCAAAAAAATTTCCCTAAACAGTTGTTGGGTGTAATTACCCACAATGAAAGGGTTAATTTTTCGAAAACAAAAAAGGAATAGATCAATTTGAAATAGTATCTACAGTTCTATTCTTTCATGATTTTACCGATCAAAAACAAGGTCAAAATCATAAAACAACAACACTACTTTACAATGAGCCCCTTAAATTTATCCTGCCGACTAGATTCCAAAAAAAGTTCCTTGCCCTACATGACTTGACTAAACTCAACGGTACTCTAATTTTGTCCCCAAAACACGACGAAAATATGTGGAAGACTAAGCAAACAAAAGCAAAAGATTCTAATTTGATGAACAGTATACCCATTATCTTTTGCACGATGTCAAAAACGAGTTTGAATAGTTTGGGTATTACCGAAGCAGATGTCCTTCCCACTGAGGACGACTTTTTGAAATATCGTGATGATTACTTAAAAGAAGAAGCCTTTGAAGTTCCAGAATTGATTGGTACATTCATAAATTATTTTAAGAAAGAAAGCGAGAATTTCTTCAAATCAGAGTATCATGAATTCAACTCCTTAGATAACTGACAGTAGTGTATTAAAATATATTTATGATAGTGATTGACCTTATTTTAGTTTATACGGTGATGTTATTTTATTTTGAATTTTTTTCTCCCTCTGTTATCCTAAACCCTCTTTTTCTATTTGACATATAGATTTTTTACAATGGTATATGTTATTGATTGATTTATAAGAACATGGTAAGTTAGGGTCGAGCCTTGATGCTCTTAACATGTCGTCCAACAATAGGAACCCTATAGATAAGAACAATTTTTTATTCTCTTGAGACTCAATGTTCTTATATTTATCACTAATTCTTCTCTTGTTCTAATAATTTGCATTCGAATGTTTTAAAGTTCTTAAGAAATTGTTTGTTATTAATATCGTAAATAGTGCTTTTTTTATTTTAGTGTTAAAAGAACAAAAATAATTGATTTGAGCCTCGTTGTTCTTATTTTTCATTCATATATGATACAGCCTAGCTTGTTCTTAGCTAATATTCTAAAAATAAATGATGGTTAATTTTACTATATTCAAGTGTTATTTCTTTGTTAAAAACCTCATAACTTAATACCATAAAATAAAATTTATTAACTGAGTAAGATCAACTTTATAAGACCACGAGGCTTATTTTTCATAAAAGAAAAATAAGAACATAATAAGAACTAGCTGACGCTGGCTGGAGCCAAAAATGATAAATTTATAAAAACAAGAAACTTGCTTCCGTTTAGATAAAAATAAATATAATTTAAATATGTCATTAACCACAACCATCAAATTCCAAAATTTCACACTAAAAATTTCCCCATTCAAAGACTTACAACATTCTGGAAGCTTTTCAAAAAGTGATTACAATCCCGACAACACCACAACAACTACCAACAATTTTATCCAGGAACTAATAAATGCAGAAAACTATCGGAAACATAGAAAAACATTCAAAATCCCAAATATAAAAAAGATTGACTATATTCAAGATAGGATTGAAAATGAACGTTTTTTTAAAAGTAAAAACAAAAAGAACAAACTAATTGGATTCGAGCTCAATTGACGATAAATATATAAATATATATTCATTATTTTTTATATAATGGTATTCAAATTCCTCTCCCCCCACCAATTATTTTTTATTTATTTTTCACTGAATTTAAATTTAACAACTAGCATTGTTCTTGAATTTTCACTTTTACTTGACCATATATATTTTTCAATTTAGATGAAGTGACCTCGCTAGTATTTCGCGTGGAGAATTTAGAGGGTGTAATTTTATTCCCCCATATATTTGGTATTTGCTAAAGCATTTAGCAAATATCATCTCTCTCCATTTGGAAGTGTGAAGTTTTTTGTTGTTTTTTAATATATCTTTTATCAATGAGTTTTAATATAAGAAGGTGAAATATCTAATAAAATCTCTATTATAACTTCTTTACAAAGCGGCAGTTATTTTTGAAACTTCTGCTTGATTCGATTTAACGACATTTCAATTGGTTTAAAATCAAATTTTTAGACGTTACATATTTTATGCCTTATTTTATTTTCTACTTTTATCGGTTAATAGGAATAATATCTTACGCTTTTTCATTTGTCTAGTTAAAGGACGCAACTACTTTTCAAATTTGTGTACAAAGATTTTTTTTTGTTGTTGTTGAAAGTGAAGAAAGTTTAACTTATCTTGACATGAACTTACTTACAATTGCGCCTTTGTAACGCCTTTGTAACACCAAGTAAAGGAATGAATGTTTTTCCATTCATAATTCATTTTATAGTGTTTACTTTAGGCTATAAAAGTTAACTTAAAAGGTAGTTAATTTGAACAATACTTTACATTTTAAACCAATTATTATTAACAGCGTAACTTTACGACATTTTCAATCACGCATAGTACAAAAGAACTAAATTAGTTGGCTCTCCTTCTTATTTGAAAGCTCCTTGGTCTTCTTCTTCTTATTATTATTATTATTGTAACGGTGATTTATCATTAACTAAATATATAACCCCTTCCCTTTAGATCAAAATAAAAATAATTAAAAATTAAAAGATGGCGTCGATCATCAACAAAAAAAAAAATTATAAAAGTAAATTGTTTCTCGTGCCAGGAAAAGTTACACAGCAACAGTGCATTGGTATCACACTATTAAAAAGCCCATGGGATCCCGAGCGAAGACATTCATTTGCAGAGGTATGTTAGTTTACGTTATAACTATGATTTGGCTGGGGATCCCTCGGGTAAAAAAACATAGAATTTTGCTTGGATTGATAAAAGTATTGAAGAAAAAAATTGTGGCGTACTCTTTGGCGCGAAACAAAACATTAATTCCTAAAAGCGAAGTTGAAAAAGTCCTGGCCAATTACATCCGCTCGAGAAAGAAAGAGGAGTTGAGTGAAGATGTGTTTGTAGAGCAGGAAGGTCACTACGATCGACTCACCATCAGATGGTTCCTAAAATTTTACAATGTCATCATCAGTAAGAACATGGACATTTTGGACAATTTCAGACCAAGACAATAAAATAAACACTCTCTTTACTGCGCAGGAGAGGCTGTTTGCAAATTCAATCGTTTCGAAAATCGAGCAAAAGTCAATTCTAGAATTAAACTGTATGAACATTTTGCAAGTCCCCACTGCTAATTATAATCCTTACGAAGCCTTCACCTCTATCATTCGGATCCTCCTTGAAAAGACCTTTGATCGAATGAAACTGAAAAAAATCGATTTGAAATTCCAGTTGCTTGTCGAAATGACGGCTGAATTTGTAAAAGTGGCGGACGAGTATGATGAAGATGTTGATTACGAAAAGGAGGGAGACTTCTATAACGAAAAGGGTGTTAGCGAGTGTGTCTAGGAGATCAGCATAAAAAAGTATTCGGCAACTGCTGAAGGATTTGTTTCAATTAAAAAAATTGTCTACAACAGTGCGATGAACTCTATTTCGAATAAGGTGTTGAATTCCTTTTATGTCCCGGGTAGTAACTGGGCACTTAAACGGATTATCTCCTGCAATATGACTGTTCTCTCTAATATAAATTCTAATGCTTCCATTAAAAGGTTCATAAAGGGGCAAGTTCCACAACCACAACCACCACCACCACAACCACAACAGCAACAACAACAACAACCGCAACAATCATCCAAACCTCAACCAGCACAAAAACTCAAGAAACCTTATTCAAAAGCTGATCGGATGAAAACATTTGTTGCAAATTTTCAATTATGTTTTAACTGGGTGGTTATGCAGAGGTCAAATCGTGACGTGATGAACCGTCTGCATGGGGTGAAATGTGACAAACTAAGTCACCCATGGACGCTTTCACCGGGTGGTGTGATTGCGATAAACAGTTTTACCGAGAAGAATTATTTAATACAGAAGATGAAAATCAAGAAAAACAAAATCATCAACTGTCGCAATCAACTCAGACACAACCACCTGAACCAAGTTATCCATATCCACCACCTCGACGTGAAGTTAAAACAACGCCAGCTTTTACGTCGACGAAAAGAAAAATTAAATTCGTCGATACCACAGCAGCCTCGGTAGTTGAAAAAGAAAAAGATGTGGAGGTGAAGAAGAAAAAAACTTCAACGCAACCTACTATTCCTCCTCAACCATCGCGACCACGACCAGCAACAAAACCGAGACCAAAATCATATTATTCTCCCAGAAAACCGCAGCAGCAACAACAACCACAACAGCAGAAAGAACAGCAACATCAAACTCAACCAACGACGACATACAAACTTAACCTGAGTCAGAAGAAAGAGACGTTTAGTCCGAAGCACGTTGTGTCTAGTAAATATTTCAAATCGGCGAAAGATACTCGAGCAGAAATATCAAAGTCAATAAATGTGTCGGTTGAAATCGAAGAAAATGATGCCGTTTCGGAAGACGATCATTTGGAACAATCTCAACTGGTTCAAGAAATGGTGAGTTTGTTTTTAAAAAAACAAATTTTTTTTAACGATTTCAAAAATCTGACAATTTGGCATTATGTTTGTTGTGCAAAAAAAAATTGCAGGAAATGCTCATGTTTTGAAAACAAAAAAATAATCTAAAAAACATCATTATTTCGTTTAGATTGACTTTCGTTTAGATTGACGACGCTGAAGTGGACGAGGAATGCATCCCTCTCAATACTGCATGGGGAGACGAATAAGATCAAGAACTTCAATTTTCTCCTGACGTGATAGAAATTGAAGATGACGAAACTGTTGTTGCGGGGTGTGTAGAAGAAAAAGTCAAAAGTGGTAATATTGACAACGACGAAGAATACGAGGACAGCGACGAGGACGATGAAGAAGAAGAACACTTGGATGCAGTAAACTCAAAAGACATCAATGGACGGGGTATAAGCATGAAGAAAAGTAAAGATGAAAAAAAGATGACGCTGATTTCCAGTGGGGATCAAGGCGATTTGCACAAGCGATGCTTGGAGAACATGGAGAGACAGGTGGAAAAATCCAAAAAAGACCAGCTAGTTGATTTTCAGGCAAGACAGACTTCACCTATTTCGCCTCCTATTATCGCCGTTACTTTGGACGCTAAAAAACTTCAAAAACTTTGCAATAAAATGAAGACTTATAATAGACAGATACTTTAAATAATGAGAAATTGTATATATTTTACGCTTACATTTTTGTTTTAGTTCTTAAATATTTTTTCCTCTTATTTCTATTTTATTTGATCTACCCCTTTAGTTTGATGCGGATGAAAAGGTGTTTGAATCGTTGAAAACCGAAGAGAACTGCTTCCTACTCTATATTTTTGGATGCATCTGCATTCATATTTATAAAAATCTACACCCTGAAAGTGACGATGGCACAACTCAAAGCCTCTAAAATGATCGAGAACCCCTACCATTATATTAAGGAAAATATGTACAACGCTCTTGGCATGAGAGATCTCCCCCCTGACCTCTTTAAAAAGGAGTATACTTATCCATCTGTTAACGAGGAGAAAGTGTTTGAAAAGTGCGAACAGATCGAGAACATCCTGACCAACTACGACATCAATATCTGCTTCAATCTGTACTGCGAAACCAAATCCAGAGTGCATGCAAAGATTATATCCGAGGAATCAACAACCAGCATCCATCGCCAAACTGGAGCTGTTGCTATTGCTTGTCATAACAACACTGCACAGGGACACGTACCCTCTCTGCATGACCCTGGAGAGGGTTGCAACTTAATTTCACGTATGTATTTGTCTCAAAGTGGGTAAGTTTGTTTTCACCAACAGTGAACGCTTCTTTTGTAACAAGTCGCAAGAAGAGGTGTTGGACATCTTAAAGCTGTCGAAAAATTGTTTGACTTCTGACTCGTTTGGAGGTGATAAAAAGGTGTTTACTTCGCAGTCGAAACGTGTTCTTCGCGCTGTTCAGTGGAGTACTTTGCATGTGTGCAACGCTTGTTATACTGGATTTGTCAGGAAAGAGATCTTTACAAAACACATTCAGAGATGTTGTGGTGGTCACATCAGCAACATCGTGTTCGATCCGATACCCGAAATCGAATTTTTTAACGAAAGGGAGTACAAGTTCACGTTGAAGACGCCGATTATACAGTCGATCGATCTGGAAACCTGCGCTTCAGAAGACTTTGATAGACGAGTCGACAAGAAGGGAAACATTCTTCAATCGGAATCCGACAAAGAATCACAGATGATAATGGTTGCTGCAACATCAACGACGATCATTAGACCAAAGCCGGAATTGAGTTTCACGGTGTACAAGGACGTGTCGATGACAGATGAAGAACTGATGTCGTTCGAAACGATCCCATTTATGATAAGAAAGAATATCGAGGTGGAGGACTACGCGGATATATAGAGTTCGGTAGAGAGGTTCCGCGGTGTGATGAACGATTTCATGAAGCTCAAGGCAGTAATGTTCGAAAGGAAAAGGTTTAAGTTCGACGACACAGACATTGAGACGTTGCAAGTGAACAGCAAAAATATCATCGAGCTGGAGAAGAAGGTGAGGAAGATAAGGGATCAAGCTGCGAACGCGTTTGGCATTTACTACATGGTCGCTTTCCAATATTTCTGCGAAACCTCAACGAAATACGTCGCTTACACTTCCAAGAAGACGCTCAACTTCAATCAACAACAACGCATCGATTTCACCGCAACAATAGCCGCAACAGTCGAAAAGATGATTAAAGAGAATATTGTCATAATGGATCCCATCATGTTGCAGGACGACGAGGATTTACCTCAGCATTTACAGCAACAAACTCATCGCGAAGTTGGATTCATCTCGAAGAGGATGGATGGTGAGCGTGGGATAGACTCTACAAATTCTGTGGTGAAATACCCTGATTTGAATTGTCGAATCTGTAATCACCTGTTGTGTCCCAAGTACATCAACTACCTGCAAAAGTATTTGAAGTACAAGATCAAGCATCGGATTTACACAGACGAAGAAAGAGTTGGCGACGGCGAAGATGACGACGAAGATATGGTCATAGAATATGAAAATGGCGTGCCTGTTGTCAAACAAATGAAGAGAGAGACGGTTGCTGATGATAACCACAACAACCGCAACAATAATTTAACTATCCCCAATTCACATCACGTTACGTTTTAGCCTGGACGAAATGAGTGGTATATCAAGGACAAGATCAACCTATTGGTGGGATCGCAGTTCAATCGATTCAAACAACTGCTACTGATAAACGCACTCAGAGCCAGCAAGATGTTATTCACCGAGGATCCCGAGTCAACTTTTGCGAAGATATACGACGTAAGAAGGACGGCGATGATCGATGCTTCAACCGACTACAAGATCGAAACTGCCGAAGAATTTGTTTTGGAGATTGAAGATGACAAATGGAGATTGAAGGAGCCATACGATCCAGAGTCGAAAGAAGATCTTGTTGAATGTCTATACAGATTTGTAGAGTATAGCGCGGTGCTTTTGAATGTGATGAAATCATTCGATCGACATTCGTTCGAGACGACGTACATGATCAATTCGATCAAGTCGTACGCTAATCTTAACCCGTCGACGGTGTACCGAGCGAGATTCGAAAAGGCGAACAAAGAGACGATGTACGTACCCCCAAGTTCAAGCAAGCTGCGATAGAGGATCACAACATCAAATGGTTCTACGATCAGAACGCATACGAATCCATTGGGGAGACCGTCCTACTCATGTCTGGTTTGATTCGCAAAGACGAAAAACTTAAGAGCAACAACTACACGACGACGGACATATTCAAGAGGATCAGCGCGATTGTTGTCGACGAGACACGGTACAACATGGAGAGGGAAGCAAGGATGTACGAAACTGAAGAACAGAAAGCATTACGTTTGGATGCGATACATCAAGACAGAAGATACCTGTTGCAAGACGTCATGCTGCATAGGCTGATCAAGACGGAACCCTTCTTTAGAAGATTCGAATTTGAATTACGTTTCTTTTTGGATCAGTTCCGTCGCAACGAGATGATCAAATTCTTTGAGTATGCTTATTTGGATAACGTGGTGATTCACCATCACCACTACTTTCCGAATGACCCTCCCATAGGTTTGGCTCATCAAAATTATAATTTGAAGACGTTCACGCACACGTTTTGGCACACAAAGGGAAGAATACGGGGAAGCAATGGTCGATCATAACGCAAGCGCAGAACAAGAATCAAATCAAGATGTTGATCACGCCCAACGTCGTGTTTTCGGATTCGATGGGATTCTTCGCCGCACCGCTCGCAAGTCTGGTCAAGAACATGGACGAGAAGACGAAGCTTGATCTATATCAACTGCATCATCAGTATTTTTCGTCGAGCAAAAGATTTGCATGCGTGTTGAAAAGACGGCGGAAGGAGAACAAGGAATTTACGTTCGATCGATTCCAAGCGATGATCAAAGGCAAGCTGCTGTTTCCCTACAGTGCGATGGATGATCTGGACTGGCTGTTGAACGAATCCGACGAATTGCCCGCGTACGAAGAGTTTTGTAACAACAAGTTGGGGTCCAAAGATCCATCTATCGAAGAATACCGCAACATGCAAGAGATTTACAAGTACTTCGAATGCAAGACGATGTCGGATCTTCTGCAGGTCTACACGATCGAGGACAGGATGTTGTTGGCAGTGCTCATAGCAAACTCATTCGACGTGCTCTTCAAAGATCTCGGGATATGTCTGTCGCATTTCAACGGCGCTTCGAAGTTCAGCTAAGTCTGCTGCAAGAGATTGACGAACATGGCGATGAACGTGCTTCCCAACGGACGGGTCTTTCAGTGCGTGAAGAAGATGACGAGAGCAGGTTTTTCAGAGATTAAGAAGTAAATCAGTGTCGCATCACCACTCAATAAGCACATCCGGGAGTGTCAGTATTCGAAGAATTGTTCCAAGCGTTCTCCGTTCGTGAAGGTGATCGAGAGCGATGAGGAAATGAAAGAGTTTGAAAAGGAACAGCGACGAGTCACTAGACACTGCAAAGATTTTCTGGCGAAGAAATTGTCGATGGATGGTTTAGGCGAGCAAAAGTCCAGCGTGATCGATGCAGTCGAAAAGGAGCAGAAAATATACGAAGAATTGAAAAGGAATGGATTCAAGAAGAAGAGGGAGGTAGTTGACGAACAGCACGAAGTCATCGCCGCGTGGCAGTCGGCTCTTTTCTACCACGACGAGAATAATCAATATGGAAAAGCATTGCAAGAGTGTCTGCCAGATTCCAACTACACATGGGTGAAGAGCAGCTTGAAGGACAAACGAGGAATTTGCGAGAAGATGTTGACATTTTGGACGAAAAGAGAAAGAAGTTGAAGGAGATCCCCCGCAGCCGCCTCATCGACTTTTTCGTATGCGTGGATTTGGACCCGCCGGACGAAAGCGATCCAGGTAATGTAGTGAGGGAAGAAGAGCTCAATCTACTCGTTCACTGCAGCGTTCGGAAGAAATATGAATTCTCGGAGAAGATGTTGCGTTCGAAGCAAGATCCGTTAGTCAGGAATAAAGATGCGTTCAAGAATGTGAAGATGAGCGAGAAGTTGTTGTCTGGCGTCAACCCGTTGAGAAAGTATTGGATCTACTCCTCTCTGTTTCAGTTGGCGAAAGATTGCGGATGGAAAGTCAAACGCATCCACACGTTGTTGACGTTTGTTTCGAAAAGCATGTGCGCAGATTACATCAAGTTGAAGACAACAATACGTGAAGACCGGAAAGATCGTCATCGCCAACTTCTACAAGCTGATGAACAACGGGATTTACGGATGGACGTGCAGAAGTCCGGAGAAGTACATGAAGTCTATCCTGTTAATTTCGGGCGTGGACAGCAACATACACTTCGAGACGGTGATCGGACAGATGTGCAGTGGCAAGGATCTTGAGGCGAAATGCGTGGAAATGGTGAAGAATCCACATTGCAGTGTTGACCAGAAGAAGGGTAAGATAAAAGATCTCTACTCGGAGCAGTTCCAGATTCTCAACGCGCACATTAGCGACCACACCACCTTCTTGCGCAACAACGACCTGTCTCCAAACATCATGGAGAATCGAGTGAGGAAAATCGAAGCGTTACGCATGCATGCCTCTAATCTTCGCAAGTCGAAGAATAGATCCATTGCCGTGTATGACACGTATCTGATGATCCAACATATTAATTTGGACGAGAAGAGGGAGGAGTCGATGAGGAAGAGGAACTAGCGACTGTATGAGGTACCCGATCATCTACTCCCGAAGAACTTCGACGATTTGAAAGGTAAAGAAGAGGTGATCAATGACTGCATGTACGGTCACCATGTCAAGGATGTAAGTATCATCACGTTCAAGAGCGAGTACAAGACCGTGTGTTTCGGCTATGTCAACGTGCCCAACAAGAACGTGACGTTGAATTCGAAAGAAAATATTACCAACACCGTGCTGGCCAACGCAAAATACCGTATTGGAACGTACAATCGTTTGTTGCACGACAAGTTATCAACTCGAATCAATGGCTGTTCTCTTAGTCTCGCTATGACGGACACCGATTCGCTCGCCTATCAACTGAGATATGTCGTGTTTTTATTGCGATCGAAGTTGGACGGAGGGATCTTGTTCGACGATGAGGATGTGCAAGAGATGATATTTACCAAGTTGGGATCGGACAAAATCAAAGTGAGCATCGAGCTCTTCACATCGTGCGCGCCGGAGATGAGATAAATGGTCGATAGAGCTCACTTCTTGAAGGACAAGATATACTTTGACGAGAGTCACAAAAAAGAAGTTGGCTATTATTCGGACGAGCACACTCTCGACGAAGTAATTGCGCAGTTTCAATGCATCGGGCCGAAAAACTACCAATTTACCATCGAAAACGTCGACGACGAAGAGAAAAGTATGAACTACACGAAGAGGAAATGTATCAACAAGACGATAGACGTGTCGTCTCAGAACTGCACGACGGTATTGCAGAATTAACAGAAACTATTCAATCTCAACAGCGTGAACACAGACTACGATTTGCTGAACAACCGCACCGAACCTTTCAAGAATGTAAAGTTGAAGAGCGTCAAGGTGCCGATCAAAAGCAAGAAAAATCTCAGTTTGGCGAGTCCTAAGATGAAAGATGCTACGGAGCTGATCAACGTGGCGCCAGGGAATCGTGTTTATTTACAAACAACTCGTTTTTTACCAACCACAACGGCGTATACATGGGGAAGATCAGCAAACGGTTGGGTGTCAATCTCTCCGACAAGTTGATTTCGTGTTGAGTTCAACAATGGTAAAGATCACAACGTTTTGATGTTGAACGATCATCTGGACAAGCTCTTGATTCACGAGAACAAAGTCATCGACTACTACAAGCGGTTCTACACCAACGGTGTACGCGCGCAAAAGTTGATCAAGTTGGACGAGGAGATTGACCTCTCGGTAAACTGCGATTTCTTGATGAGACAGAATAGTCGAGTAAACATGTCGAAAGGGAAGAACAAGATGGTCGTCAATGCGGCAGAGCGAAAGAGTGCCGAAGAGATTTCTGAAGAAGCGTCGAACGGAGGAGTTCCCTTCTTTGGACATCACGACGTTGTCTGAGATAGTTGTAAAAATTATATTGTGACTTTTCTTTATTCCCATAAATATATTTTTCTTTTCGAAAAGAAAATTAATAAATGATTGCGTTCGATTGACCCCTTTCTCATTTAATTTTTGCTCTCTACAGTCGAGCAGCAGTCTCTTTGTGAACAACAAACATGTGTGAGTTCATTAGCACCTATCAGAACTTTGCTGGAGTCAAGTTTGATTCCGACCTGATTAGTCACGGAGCAGCGTATGGATGTGGTGGTTCCGGCAAAACTTACGAAGTCAACAACCTCACGGTTAACTGGATGTTTAAAAAGTATAAGACTGTAGTGTTGTTGGCGAGTAAGACCAATCCTCCCAAACCAGAATTTCAGAGAATGGAGGAGAGGTGGGGTACCATACTCTACTACAGGATCAACACGCAGAGTGAACTGGAAGGTAAGATAAGAGAGATCGAAGATTCCTTTCTGAAACATCGCAAGTTGCAGTATTCAAAGATAAAGCAACACCAACCGGATCACGTGGACCTCCGTCCCGGCTACTCGTTCGGAAATTTAAAAATCATAATAGACGACCTGCACAAGGACGTGATCAACTCCAAATACATTGCCGGGTGTTTTCAACACATCCGTCACTCTGGGATCGAGTTCTTCTGGTTCACTCAATCCTTCAAAAACATAGGCCATCACGATCTGATCAAGGACAATCTCGACTTTATGATTCTCTTCAAGTTGAGTCAAAACAAGATATCGCTGAGAAACTATTTGAGCGACTCCAGTTTGTACACGTCCGCTGGGAGAAACAACAGAGCGAAGAGCAGTCTGGAGAAGATCTACAACAGTCTCGTGTTGCAAAACAAGAAAAGTTTGACGTTCGATACGAACGACACGAACTATTTTTACTTTTCTATTCCCAAGCGATACAGTCGCAGCATGTGCGACGTAAGAGCCTGCATATCTAACCCCAATCGGCAAGTGTGTTTTCAAGAACGCGGCGTGTCAGAGAACAGCAAAATTTTGTTCGCCGAGCGAGAGACGCCATTTAAATACGAGAATCGCGCAAAGGATATCAAGATGGTCGTGTTAAATGAGCAGGAGCAGTTAGAGTCGCTTAAAATTCATAAAGACGACGACGAGGAAGATAATGATGATGGTGATAGAGAACAACGCGATGAAAATATGCCGCGATTGTTGACAGACGATGAGGATAGTGATGAGCCAAAATATCAAAATTCCTTTGCATCAGATTCTAAAGATCTAATTTTCAATCAAAGCAACCGGGTCAAAGCAAACAAGTATTCAAAACCGGTTTGGCCTGCTCTCAATCAAGACGATTCTGAACGTAGACGCATTAGGAAGAGAAGCAGTCATGATCAGCAGGGGGTGTCAAAGACAAAAATAAAGTCTTGAGCGATGAAATCGATGCCATGTTTGATCATGCGGTCGACAGAGACGAGCCCCCGTCTATTAAATCGAGAAACAAATATAAAAAGTCGACCAATAAGAGCGCTTGTATTAGTAGCAAGTCGCACCACGACAGACCAGCACAAGCGAAACATTTGAAAAAATAACACAAGAGTCGTCGCAATTATGGGAGAGAACAAATGATAAAAAATCTGGCAAAGAGTCAAAGCAACGTCGGCGAAGGAAACTTGTCGAGTCCCCTGAACTCCACGCTAACAACGTCGTCGACGACGACGACGAAAACACCATCATCGACCATCGCACAAATTATGACCACGACGAAACAGCAAGATTCACAACTAACGAATAGTAATAGTAGCGTAATTGACTTCATAACAAACGAAAACAACTGTGCTATCGCCGCCACCGCCGGCACCGTTGTAACCGATTCGTTGGCAGCACCCAACACTTTACCAGGAGCGGCTGAAAATCACAAACGTCTGACGATTTACATGAACAAGATGTTGCAAAAACAGCAGCAACAGCAGCAACCCGAGGCATGAAACGGGACAGAATCTGTCCAACACCCACGATAAACCCAAAAGAAACTGACCGCAAAAATTTGCGAAAATTTAGCCTGGATATGTTGTATTATAAACTTGATTCAGTCT
>JAYJMI010535500.1:0-10882 GCA_036873855.1 Sarsia tubulosa
ATGTCTAGAAGAATCCTTCAGCAAGTATGTTAGGTGAAAACTATGTCTAGAAGAATCCTTCAGCAAGTATGTTAGGTGAAAACTATGTCTAGAAGAATCCTTCAGCAGGTATGTTAGGTGATATGACATTCTTTTCACTTGTGCAGGATGTAATAGTAGTAAGTATTTAATCTCTGTTGATGAGTTATGTCATCATATACTTATGTTATATCCTCATTCGTAAATGTGTTGTATTTCAAATTGCTTAAAAAGATACTCATGTGTTTCACCCATAAAACCTAATCTCTTCTTTGACAATAGAAGTTATCCAATTCATTTAAGAATTTAAAATAACTATGTAGACAAACATTTGAGAGTACTCAATAAAGTTTCTTAGTTATTCTGATGAACTAAGTAGTTGGTGTAAAAGGTCAAGGACAGCAGGCTCTAATCTAGCCCAAAAGAGGGTCCGGATTTCGGACTCTGCCCCTTCAAAAAACTACAAATTTAATGCAAAAACACCTTTTTTAAGAATATAAAGCATAAAAGTGCCCTTTTTCAGCAAAATCGGACCCTGCCCTCTCTTTCTAGATTAGTGCCTGGACAGGGTGTAACATTACAAAGTTGCTTACGTGCTTACGTGAAGAATTAAAAACTGACATTTTTAGGGTTTTAGTAAATGGAAAATAGTAATGTCTTACATACAAGTAAGCAAAGAATCTTTTTCTTATATTAAACCCTAAAAACAACTATTATTTATGCTGTTAACTTGTGTACGTAACTCAGAAAAAACTTGTTAGTTACGCTGAAGTAAAAGCTCCTTTTTTATTTTGTCGCACACTGAAGGACCATTACCAAAATGTACCATGCTCAACCCAGACTACTGCTGGGTACGATCAAGTCATAAAATTTGTAGACTTTTTCTTATTAGATTTCACCACAAGTGCTTAATAATAATTTGATCATTGTTAAAAGTAAAGACGAGTAAGACTTAAGAATCTAGGAATCAAGTGAAAAAGCTGTAACCACGTGGAACAGGAGCCTAGTCCCCAGTCTCCACCTGGGAATTTTCGATTTTTCATTTAAAGGCAAAGAACCTTAGAAATTAGCTATTAAAAATCCTTCTGAAAAGGCAATTTTTGCTGAAATTACCTATTGTCTAAAATATATTATGACCCTGATTGTAAAATGTTAGTAATGTCACATTTTCCAGTTAACTGTTAGCTGTGTTTGAAAAACTTTTCTCAATAAATAATTTGTGAACAAAAAAAATTCAGTAAATTTTGAGTATGTTTTATTTCTTTACTCATGTCAAGATATCATTCATAATAATGTCATACTAAAGAAAGTAATTCAGTTTATTCATTATACATATTATATCATTATTCCTCCGATTTTTTTAATTTATTTTGTAGAGTCTATCCACTATTATATTGAGCAAATAAATTTGCAAAAACAGTCACAAGTAGTGGTGGCAGGAAAGCAAAAAGTATAATAATATAATTTTAGAAGGAGCGAAAGTCATAAATAAATAATTAAATATCATAGTAAAGATCAGCAAAAAACATTTCAAATGTTATGTCTGTTGAAAGTCTTTCAATCAACTGTTATTATTATGTTATAAGAAATAATAAATACATTTGAAAATATATTCATAAAATATACTCACAACTAATTGATAGCATGCAAGTAAAAAGTAAAAAAATAGTTTTTAAAGGTACTTATGCACATAATCTGAAAATTTTAGGGAGAGTTTTTGACCCTCTATTTTTCTTGGATAAATTGAAAGATCTATCAAACATAAGCATCTGGAAAAAGTTTCAGCCATTTTCTATGTGTATGTAGTTCCACAGAAAATTATTTTGACAAAAAAAAGCTTATTTTGACAAAAAAAATTGTATGTACTTTGTGTTGCCTACACATATTGGGTATGAAACCCGATTTTCAAAGTGCTGCTGTGGGCTTGTTTCTAAGCTTCAGAATGAGATAGTAGCACATTTTTCCCTTGTTCTACTTTTTATTTATGAAATAATAAATTGGATATTTTTTTTTGAAAGTTACGTGCATATGTACCTTTAAGAATTGAAGTTAAATTGCAGTGGTAAATGACATGCATTTGTTAAAAATACTTATATTTCACTGATATATTTCACTGATATATTTCACTGATATATTTCACTGATATATTTCACTGATTTTATTGTTAGTTTTATTTTTTGATGATTGAGTTTTCTGCTGATTAAACTTTATTGAATAGATTTCATACATTTTGATATCTTTAAATTTAGCTTCATCGATAGCTTTCATGCATTAATAACCTCTAATAGCTTGTAATAGTTATAGCTTTATGCAATTACAGAATAAAAAAGAAAAATCTAAATTCATAAATACATTGTATAATCTCTGACTATGACTATTAAAAGTGAATCTTATTTTGCATAATACTCTTTATAATACAGTACTGTTGATTTTAATTCTGTTCTTTCCAACCACTGATCAGATTATAGCATCGATATCGGTTGAACAATCTTGATAACAAACTTTGATTTTATTATAATAAAGTTTATTGTTTGAAAGATGATACCCTTCATGTTGTTGATAATGTTATCCACTCTCCATCTAGAAATCACTGAGAGCTTACAATAAATCTGAAATCTCTGAAATTAATTGTGATTCATTTGGTTCTTGTATAGTTTTCAGTATAATTGGGTGGGAAGATAAAAAATTTGTCAATGCATTATTTCACTCTCGTATTGTATTTTCTTATATCTGGATTTAGAGGGATTCTAACCACCAATTGTGAGCTGTACGCCATTCACTTAGTGTAACATAAGTTACCTTTGTAAGCTCAGTTGTTTAGAGCTTTTCAGATCTGACGAGAAGGCCATGGGTTCAAATCACCCTCAGTCCAAGTTCCTGCATATCTCTCTATATAGAATGTATTTGTATTTTGGCATAGTTGGGTGATCACTCCCCTAAGACTTATATATTAGTTTAAAGGTATTAACATTTTAGGTTTTTACCATTGTTTATGTAGAACATATTTTATGATAACCTGAAGGGATTTGTAGCAACTCTTGTATATTTTCATGTAGATAGTAGATAGTATTTAGTAGTATGCTAAATTGTTATTGTAGGACAATACTTACTTGTGCAACCAAAGAACAAAATGTTGTAACAAGTATTTGCTTGTGCCGCTGCCAATGCTACAATAACTATACATAAACTTTGTCAGTATGCCAAACAACCTATGCCAAGTCAGTGTTCTGTTTTTCTTTGTAGTTTTCATCTTTTCTATTCTTTAGTTCAAAGTAAAATAGAAAGAATTCATTAAAATCATGAATATCAAGTACAAAAAAATATAAAAATGTTATTATAAAATCATCAAATCCTCCATATCAACTCAATCCTGTAAAACAATAATTTCACATGGTAGCAAATATGGTAGATGAAGACTTCGATAATTTTGATGACTTCGCCGACTTACAATCCAATGGGTTGTATCATCTTTCACAGCGACCACGTTTAGATAGTCGTATGTCGGTGTGCATACCAAGTAAAGGTTTATTTAATGGACCTGGAGAAAATAATTGTTTCCTTAATGCATGTGTACAGGTTGGTTGTTGTTTATGTTTAATTTTGTCTACTTTTTTATAGATTATCTTTCCAGGGCCTATTGTAGCCACAAGGAGAATCAGAATATTTGACACTACTAATCTGAATCTTCTAAAAAGTGTTCTTTTTCGCTTAATTTAACTTAAAAAGTAACCTTTTTGAAGAAAAATTTAAATGTAGCTGTAAAAACGTAATGGGAAACAAAGAATAACAAAATCGTTCTTTTTTTAATCATATGAGATCTGATTATAATCTATAATTATTTCTATTTCAGTTATTGTGGCATTTGAATGTTTTCCGTCGAAGTTTTCGTTTGTTGGAAGGTCATGCATGCTCTGAGAATGCATGTATATTCTGTGCTTTAAAGGTGAGAATTTAAAATATATTTCAACTCTTAAAGAATCTTGAAGGCAGGGACAGATTTTTTAAAAAACTCCATTGATTGAAAAGGAATTTTCTTTGGTAAAACATCAAAGCTTCCCTTTTTCAAAAACGGGTTTTTGTAGGGTCTATGCACATTTATGAGAGAATTTTTTTTAGTGAATTATATAGATTTCAGACAATTTCTTTAGCATGGTCTATTTTCTTTATATGTAGGTTAGACAACTTTTAGCTCTCTCATATTACTTGTGTAAATCACTTTTGAATACATTTGTACTTTATAATATCATTATGTTTATTATTATAACTGTGCGCGTGTGCTTAAAGAGGCACTGCTTCAGAAATTTTTATTTGCTTATTGGAAGTGCCTTCCTAAGTAGATTTCAAAACTAATTTCGTTTTTTCAATACGATATCAAATAAGGCTTAAAACATTGTTTTTGTAAACTAACGACAATGACGAACGACAATTTCATCCAATCGAATTGCGTAAAATCACCAACGATTATTATTTTGGTTCCAAAAATAATAAAAATTGAAATTTTCATTTTAATGTACAGACAGAACTACTTGAAATTAAAGGATAGAATTTATACTGGTTGAATAACTTTATATTCTCTTTAGAATAGGCTACTAAAAATTTCTGAGGCAGTGCCTCTTTAAGGTTTTCACTCTTTATTTTTTTTAGCAATTATTCCATGAGTTTGAAGCAAGTGATCAAACTGTTCTAGCACCAAATGCTCTACGAGAAGCCATGGCTAATTCATTCATGGTATGTCATTCATTTATTCCAACCATATTGAATGGATTAATATTTTAAACTCTACAAATTAAGAAATATTAAATAATAAATGTAATACATTGCTGTTTTAATTATAAAAGCCACAACTAATAAACAGAGATTTGCTTTTTTTGTTAACAGTATATGATTTTGAAAAATATGAATTACCATGGTCAACTGACTTTCAATTGCACCGCCCATAATGGTCGCCACTTATTTTGAGGACTGAGGTATTATATTACCTTATACTTTATTTTGGGTAGGTTTACCATAGCTTTCAAATCTTATTATGGTTTGGGTAAGCTAACCATAGCTTTAAACTTTTATTTTATTTTGGGTAGGATGACCATAGATTTCAACTTGGAAGAATGGATGACGCAGCTGAATGTCTTGTAAGTTACATACTTCTATATCTTGAAAGTGATCTTCTAATTTATTTCCGCAAATAAAATTACTTTATGGTAAAGCACTACATTTTTTAAAAAAAGCCATACTTAATGATTTTTTGGGGATATTGACTTTAATCAGTATTATTGGATCCCTGGTTGCACCTACCCTATACATTCTGCTCCGTTCGTTTTCTGTTCAACAGTAACACCCAGATCTTAGGAGCTGCTCATTAGTTTGTTCTGATTTTTTACATGAAGTTAATAATATAAGATACTTAGATTTTTTTAGAAAAACTGACATAGGTGTCATATTACCAAAAACTTCTGTTTCTTTGGATAGATGTCAAAAAATGTTTTTTTTTGCCGTCAGTTTTTCTGTAACACATAGATCTCAGGAACTGCTCTTAATTTATTTTGCGTATATAGTTAATGCATCTTAAAAATGCAGAAAAGCATTGAAGCCTGATTAATTTTTTTTAGAAAAATCTTGTTATCATAGAAAAAAGGTCAAAAGGTCAATTTTTTGCCAAAAAAGAATTGCTCAAGATCCAGTGATTAGATTTTTTAATATTTTGAAGGGAATAATATCTGCCCCTTTTTGTCAGATGGAAGTAACCCCTAAAGTTTAAATTGAGATAAAATGCTAGCACATTTTTTTTCATCCAAACTGATAACCAGACAACTCATTACTTTTATCATTAAAATGAAATTTAGTACTTGTGTAAATTTGAGAAATACTTGTTTTTTACGTTATGTGACACCCTGAACCTAATTTAGGATGTCCTTTTTTAAGTTGGAAAATTTTCTCAATTTCTTTATCTCAATTTTTTGTACCAATCAAAAACAGAATAATTATTGCCTCGTAACAGCATTATTATAATGTGTTTGAAATAACCTCAAGCGCTTTTCATTGTCTTTTCTCTCCTTAAAAAGATGTAAAAATAGCTTCAATATTAGGAGACATTTTTATGTGTGCCTAGCAGTGAAGCGCTATGAAATTACCTCTAGGTACTCATCGACCCTTTAAATAGTTTTAATATTGTATCTTTATGTGATAGGAAAACATTCTGCAACGTTTACACAACCATATTGCCCATCATGAACTTGAAGACACCTGTTCCGCTCTACATTGTATACCACATCAGAAGTTTGCGTTTAATATCGTCGAACAAGTGTCGTGTGAATGTAAATCAACTGGTGAACCGAAATCATATTATCAATTTGTGCATTACGTTACAGCGTCTTCTTTAGCGTGAGTTCATAATTTTATCATTTATTTTTACTTTGTTTGAGTATCGTGTAACTTTTCAATGTTTTCTAGTTCCCCAATAATAATAATAATAGCAATAAATTTTTATAACAGAAAGTTATTATTACATATTCCAATTTGCAATACACAGTAAGGCATTCTTGGGTTACTTTAATGCCAGTATGTAAGTTTTCATTAACTTAGCAAGAAATACATGATTTGAAAACAGATTAACGCATACTCTTTTGATGTTTATGATATTTATTTTTGTACCTGCACCCCTGCACTCCACCCATATATTTCTGTCTTCTACTTCAGCCCTCATATTTCTGTTCTGGATTTATTCTTGATAATAAAACCACTTACTTCCTTACTTCTAGAAATTCTTCAACAATGCAAACCGAAAGTGGCCACCCTCTTACATTGGGTGAAAAATTGAAACACATAGCTCAAACTAGTGAAACAAGACCTTGTCCTGTAAGTTTTAAAAATACTTCATGTTTCTCAAATTATTAACTATAATGCTGGAGCAGTATTAAATTATTTTTTAAAACTGATGTGATAAAAACAGAATATATAATTTAATTAATTTATTTTGTTTTTTGCTAAATTTTTAAATTTTGAAAATAATTATTGCCCCATGCTTGCGACCATGTTGTAGCTACGATAGCACTGTTTTTGTTTCTTGTGTTTTCTTAAGGATAGAAACTATTCGTTTAATAGCGTTATATTTAAAGCCATTTAAATTATGTAGCAGCGTGCATCTATAGCATCTTGATGGTGAAATACGGATTTACTTTGAGAACCGTTTAAAAAGTGAAGTTGTCTATTTAGTTTAATTAGTTCAAGCTAAAACTGAACTTAGTGGCACAAATGGGAGCCTTTGAATACCTCAGAACCCTAGTGGTAGTGGGTAGTAACTGTTAAACAGCCTTGATCCTTCTTGGAATATGTTCTAATACTGTTCGATGCTCAACCAAATAAAAATATATACATTACAGTTAAAGAACGGTTTTCATCACAACTTTATTAATTGTTTTTAGGATGAAGCTAAATGTATATTAAAAGATAAAAATGTGAATACATATGTTCAAACTACACTCATCAATACCCCGGATGTTGGTAAGCAACATTTACTAATTGATCTTTCATTTAGGTTAAGTTTTATAAAGTGAGAAAATATAGACCTTCTCTCATTTTATAAAATTTAAAAGCAAAAATATAGAGAATATAATTTTCATTTTATAAAATGTTTTCGAAAAGTCTAAAAAAAAGAAAGTGTGATTAATAGTTTATATTTAGGAAAACAAGAACTGATTATTGTATTCTGTTCATTTTGCGACTTCTTGCTCGATTAGGTCAAAAATTCAATTTCTATGACTGAAAATTAATTTGAAAAATTATAAAATCGGAGTTATAAATGTGATTTCCAACAAAATGATTCTCAATTCATTAAAAGTAAATTAAAGAGCCAATGTCAGAGGTAATACATTGTGTCTGATTTTGCAAAAATTTATGAACACAACCTACGCAATGTATTAATACCTCTGACATTGGCTCTTTAATGGCTCTTTAAGATTTTGAAATTTTGTGTTAAAATTAAAATTTCAGCAATCAACTCATCCGTATAAACAATCCTAATTTATGTTTTAGTATCCATTGGCATTATCTGGGATACCGATCGTCCAAGCTCGAAGTATATCGTTGACGTGATGGGAAGTATTACTGAAAGTCTATATATTGCTGATGTAAGCATTTCTTTGATTATAATATGATTCAAGCTACCATTTTGTATCTATTGCGAATGCAAAGTTAACAACGAATTCAGGGTTTAATCTAGAACAAAAATCCAAGGTCCATTTTGATACTATATTATAGTTGAGTTATATTGAAAAATTAATCAACCTAGTTTTAGCTGTTTTTATAAGGGAGAACTGTCCGAAATTTAGACCCTTATACAATTTAATTGTTCATTCATTTGAAGTAAACTAGTAACATCAGACAGTAACAAATCCCAATTTACCTTTATGAGATTTGTTTGCAAGTTTTCATCCTTAAAAAAATATGCTTTGAACTAACAGACCCTTTCCACTAATTGTGGAAATGAAATGAATGAGTAGCTGATTTATCACTCTCCCAAAGTAAATTTAGGAGAGTGGTTCATATACAACTGCCATTGGTTTATTAAAATCCTACTCCCAAAGTGGAGAGAACTTTGTAGTAAGCTAAAAACCTACTCCCAAAGTGGAGAGAACTTTGTAGTAAGCTAAAAACCTACTCCCAAAGTGGAGAGAACTTCGTAGTTATTTAATCAATGTTTACTATTCAACTAGATGTTCGACAACGTACTTGATGAATCATTAAAAGAATTGAAGCTTGCAGGTGTGATCACTTACTATGGTAAACATTATACCTCCTTCTTCTACAATGTACGTGAACAACAATGGACGTACTTTGATGATGCACATGTAGATATGGTACGTTTTAATATTTGTACTCTCATCTCTCTAATCAATGTAAAGACACTGCTGTCTTCGCTCTCTCACCATTTTCAATTTCTTGCTTTCTTTTCTATTTTGCTAAATGGCTCTCTTTTCATCAATTTCTTTCCCTCAATCTCTCCTCAAATCTCTGTGTTTTTATTAAGTTAAATAACTGAATAGAGGAGTGATTCTTCAAGACAAACACTTGTTTGGTAGATAAACACAAGATGTTTAATACTTACAAAAAAATTTAATATTTATTTTTGACTAATTACAATAAGGAATTTCATATTTTTTTAAAAAAAGGCTTTGACCTGTAGTTAAAAATTTCTTAGTTCTTAACAAGTGCTGTCGGTTGTCAGACATGGTTGTTAACCCTATTCATAAAGTTTAAGAAATTATTGGTAATTTAAAGAAATTATTCTTAAAAAGAAAAAGTAGGAGCCTTATAGCTTGATTTACTTTCAGATTGTTTTTATTTTTCTGTTTGATTTTACAGATCGGTTCACGATGGGATTGTGTAATGAATAAATGTTACAAGAATCGTTATCAACCTTTATTATTCATTTACTCAAATGGTTCAGGTCTCCCTGTAGATACCAAATATGCGTCAAATACCGTTAAAATCGTTTCTCAAGAACGTCTATTGAAACCACCTGTACGAAGAAAAGCTAAAAGACATCATTCGAACCGTCATCGACATAAAAAAGGTCGTTCTCGGTCCCAATCTCCTGCTGATAGTTTGTTATCAACTGATAGACCATTTAGTTCTCAGTCTTCTGGTTCCCAATCTCCTCCAACCAGTCCAGAAAAATCCTATAAATCACCAAGAACTGATCGAAAAAATAGACATAAGAGCGCTACTCTTGATAGCACGTACATACGTTCCTCTAGTAATTCTCCACATAGAAAGTATAATAGTTTGACTCATCAAGACATCATAGAACAGCAAAATAATTTACTAAACGAGGCAAAAAAGCCTCAAATAAAAACCAGCAGTTCTGATGGTGATATAATAGATTTAAAGAATAGAATTCAAAATGGTGTTGATATGTTAAGCAACAGCTTTGATTCTGGTCGCAAATATTTACAGCAGCAAACACAAAATGGGGGAGACGTTATGAACAATAGCTCTGACTCGAATGATAGTAATGACCAACGAAAAAGAGCTGGCTCTCTGAAAAAAAAATTCGGTAATGTTATGAAAAGTATGACTCCCTTAATCCAAACATTTAAAAACTCAAAACCATTTACTAATGAACCAATAGAACCAACCTTGCGGTCAAGTTTAAATGAAAGTGACTTTGCTGATATTGGTTTCAACTCTCCTTATGCAAGGCGTGATAAAAATATAAAAAGTTCGAAATCAAACGATTTAGAAAGCAGGCTTTCAAATACTTCTGATACTTTTGACAAAACTGATATTAATCAAGAACAACACATGAATAATCTAATACAACATGTTGAGAATTTAAATGTTTCTTTAAGTGATGTTAAGTTACATGGGATAAGATCGGACATTAATATATCGGACAGTGAATATCGTTCAAATGGTATTGAACACCACAATCAACAAAACAGTGATATAAATAACGCAACTGTTCATAATAATAATACCTATCCTGATCCTTTCTTTACTAACGAGGTTGATACTGAAATGGTTAGGAATGGATATAGAAATAATGATCTTCGTACGAGAGAGTCGGGCACTGAAATGGTTAGGAATGGATATAGAACCAACGATTTAATATATTTTAACAGTAGACCTGAAGTTATTACCAGTATTACATCCCAACCAAGTAAGTCAAGTTTTATTTCTTTTGGCATATTTACAACTCGGTTTACTTACTCGATTAGTATTATATAAATTCTGCGAAACAACTTCAAACTAAACATTTTTAAAAGTATCCAATTATAATATAACATGTCACTACTACATTTTTCACTACACTCAACTACATGGACTACTACATTTTTCACTACACTCAACTACTTGGACTACTACA
>JAYJMI010536611.1:4432-15146 GCA_036873855.1 Sarsia tubulosa
CTGCAACTTCACGAGTACCATGTACGGATATGTATGTACCAAGTTTCACAAGACCAAAAGCACCTGGAATAAATTTATCGATAGATTCATGAATTGGAGATAGCAAGGGAAGTGCAGCTACGCATTAAAAATAAGTTGAAGAATATTTAGATTAAATAACTTTAGGGTAAAATTGGCGTTTTCAATATTTTACAGTAAATTATAAGATTAATGGCAAAACTCAATTTTCTTCTATTTAAGTATAGTAAACGTCATATTAATGTTAGTTTAATACCTTGACCCAAAATCTTCTTTGATATTTCAACAGATTCAGGGGTCAACAAATGCAAGTTATCCAAAAGGTCTTCTTCATCGTCAGGTGGGATAAAAAATGCTGGCTCCTCTTCAAACTCACTGTCACTTTCACCATATTCAGGACGGAGAAGAGTCATGCAAGATGGTCGACGACTGCTCTCCCTCAACGAAAGCTATAAAAATATTATTTTGTAAAGAGAAAGCATGTTTTTTAGTACTGTAATATCAAACAATGATAATATTTTTAATGAATGAAGCAACTAACTGTCCTAAGAATGTCTAGTATCGTCATAACGATTGCTGACTAAATTTTCTTCAAAACAATGAACAATGAGAAATTCTCAAAATAGTTATTAATCACCATATATTGTCTGATTGAAAGCAGTTTTGTCCCGTGTAAAATTGAAAAATCTAGGAAATTGACTGACAGATAGTTAAGATCTTTTTTAAGATAGTTAATCTCTTTTCAAGATGATCAAGTTTCTTGATTTGAATATTCCAACTGAAAGATAAAAATATATGAATATTTGAAACGTACAATATCATCGTCATCTTCTTCTTCTGATTTAAATTTTTCTTGATCTTTATAAATTTCTGTATAATGAGCATTTGTTGGTGAAGAGAATGAAATTTTATCGACTTCATTCGATTGTTCAATTGCTGATACCGAACGGTCTATTCTAGTGTAAAGAGGCTCCCCTGTAGTAGCGTCTATCCAACATCGACCACCTGGTAATGCAGCTGATAAGAAGGAAGCTGCACGTGGATGGGAGACTGTTGACCGACTTCGGCGGGATTCTACACGCTCCTATGATAACATAAAAAATAAAATATCAATATCCCTAAAAAGAAATAAAAGAAAGAATATACTGCCCAAATAATATATTTATATATTTTAGTTAAATACATGAAACTGAATTCAAACAAGCAAAAGATTGTTAAATCTTTAAAGACCGGAAAAGTGGCCATGAATCGGGGAGTTGTTTGATTTTTAAATTTATAGAGTACTTTTTAACAAGCATTCTAGAATATAAAAAGAATTTTACGTACTATTACACCTAGCTCAGGCATATATGGTACATAAAACGGTGTTGAAGAAGCGACCGAATCCAGCGAATATTTGTGATCTATCGCATGATGAAGCGTAGTCATCTCATGTTCCGGTCGTTGCTTCTTTACTAAGGGTGCTTTTCTGTAGCACAAATATACTGCTATGCCTATCACCACCAGTATGATAACAACTA
The DNA here is from genome assembly GCA_036873855.1 of Sarsia tubulosa. Lineage (NCBI taxonomy): Eukaryota > Metazoa > Cnidaria > Hydrozoa > Anthoathecata > Corynidae > Sarsia > Sarsia tubulosa. Next base: position 5,971 of record JAYJMI010536611.1, read on the forward strand.
AACCTCCTATTATTGCATAAACGTATCCCTCTACTTGTTGTTTTGGCTTGTTTACTTTTTCTACGGATTGTGTTACTACAGCAGGTGTGCTTGTAGTAGTTTTGGGTCCTTTTGTTGTTCCATCGATCACTATAGGGCCTTTTCCCCTACCCTTTGTTGTCAAAGGTTTCATTGTTGTTCTGTAGTTAGGATCGAGGTGACATACACCATTTGTTTTAATGTATCCTTTTTCTTTAGGGCATTTACAATTTAGATGTCCTTTTGGGGGATGAGGCACACAATCTTCATTCTCGATACATCCATATTTCGGTTTGTTATTGCAACGGTCAACTAAATGTAATTTAGGTAAGTAATGATGAAAATAAAAATGAAAGACAAATAATAGATATACCAAAAATGTGACCAATTATTTTGTGTAACCAAATCTGGTAGAAAGTTCTGGGTTATTTTATGAACTGTTTATGAAATTTCAGTTTTCGAAAAAAACAATGAAACAATGAATTAATTTGGATTAAAAAAAGTTAATTTTAAAACAATTTGTCTCATAAAAATTGAATAAATAAGTACCTGCCATAGTACATTTAAATGGTATAAAAACACAAGTTTAATAAATTGTGTTTTTATACCATTTAAATTGTCTACTAAAGTTAGTCATATTTTAATGAGCTAGAATCTAGCAAGATAAATGAAAAGCTCACCTTTGCATAGTGTTTCGTTCACAATGTTAATTTTCTGTATGATAAAACTACCTTTGTACAAATGCATATCAAAATACAACTAAAAGGTAAAATTGAAGTATATTTTATGATAGCAGGAAATGTTGAGAGGAACAAAAAGCTTGACATTAAACGATTTTTGATAATATGGTCCGAATTTGTAAAACAGATTGAAGCTACTATTAAAAACATTGAAGTATTTATGGCTTATAATGTAATAAGAAAATAATTAGCGATTATATGAAAAGAGACGCAAATAAAAATAAAAATAGATAACTTGCCAAAAGAAAAAAAAGAAGAAGAAGAACGAAAGGAAAAAACTACAGAAGATGATAAGAACAAATCGGTTTTCAGAAAAGAATAGTATTCATCATGTAACAATCCAAATCTTTCTTACCAGGTGAATATACATCAAGTGAATAAGATTATGTCATTTTCCGCAAAAATTGATCTGCGCAAAGTGGGTTTATTTTTCCAATTAACAGTAAAAAACAGTTATTCATTGAAAACTAAAACAAGCGAAAAGTTTTAGCGACTGCGAAACCACTTAAGGTAGCAATATATGGTAATACTTACAAAAATACTAGTAACCTATAACAATTATTTCCTAGGTACTAACTTCGTTCCTTGAATGATTTTTGCAAGTGAGGAAGATCGAGCTATCTTCTCTTAGCGCAAATTTACTATGGGAACGAGATTGTCTAGGTACAATGAGTCATAAAACAAATTTAAATGTATTTATAATCTAAAAACCTGCGAGGTGGATGAAGCTTTGACAAATATTTGAAACACTTCCTTTTGCGCCGTTTTGAACTTCTTGAGAGTTTTCAACAGGTGTGTATGTGAATCATCTTTGATCGATATTTCCACCTTTATGTTTGATCCTTGCTGAATTAGATGAAGTTCTAAACACATAGCAACGTTAGATAGACCTGGTGAGATTAGACGGCCAAACTTGAAGTCTGTAAAACCCGATGCGTTATGGTCGATAAGCAGGTATCGTCCATCTGAAATCAAACAAAATTAAATAAGTTTAGAAATTATATTTTGTTAAATCTTTCGTTATTTAGTTCTTTCTCTAATTCTTTCTCAAGTAATTGTTATTTTTATCAGGTAAAACGATTTTTAAACTCACTTTGGATTAAATGTTACAAAAATCTAACGTACTTGGAACTATAAAATAATTCCTTGAATTTAAATATTTTAAAAAAAATGAATAACATGGCTATTTCTTACGTAAAAACCTTTTTTTAATACTACTTAGTCAGTATCTTCCTCAATGTTTACAACAATAGTACCTATAGAAAAAATCATGTAATTTTACCAAAAGTTCAAAAGCTGTTTTTTACATGTTTTAGAAGCAAAATTTTATCCTCTTTCTGACTGTACAATTAGTTTTTATCATTTCTGAACAGAAATAATCTAAAATTTTGTTTCTTTGGGACATGGGGGTCTTTCCCCCCCCCTTAGTTACGCCTTAGTAATAGAAGTTTATCTTGTTTTTGCTTAAGTTTTTTGCTGGACGAAAAAGTCGCAGTCTTTGAATTAGAAATTTTAAAACCTATTTGTTCTATAAAATAATCATTTCCATAAAAAGATTCTTCTAGAAAATTAAATATAGTTTTTCTTGTTCTTAATTGTAAACATGTGGCGGGATTGACTGATTTTTTATGTATTTTATCAGTTTTCTCCCCGTTAAAAACTGAAATTCTAGTGTTTCTATTATATTAGTTACCGGTATTAAAAAGAGCAAGTTATTGTACAAAATAAATGTAAGAAGAAAAACAAAACAGGTAGACTGCTTGTAAAGTAAAGTCTCATTTCACGGAGTTAGAAACTGGAATTAAGGAAGTAAAACTACCAAGCAAAGAAAAAATGGTGAGTAATACAATGAATACTTCCAGATATTTTCGTAACACGAGTTACTCTCAATAATATCAAATATGGGAAACTGGAACAAAGTTTATTGACTTTTCTGTTATGTTGAATACAGCAAAATTGTTTGGCTTGCCGTCGGTCCCGACCATCTGAACCATAGGATCGCCTGGTACGTGCATGTAAATCTGTATATATAGGACTACCGTAACGGCCAGATTTCATCATGAAAAGAGTATGTTTTTATTATTCAAATAATAAATATTCCTTCCTAATAATTGCGGAAGCGTTGTACCTTGTTGACAAGGAAAAAATATAGGGCAAAGGCAATTAGGAAATAGTAGCTAAGAAGGCAATTAGAAAGGGAATAAGGCAATAGGAAGAAGAATAGAACGTCTGATAGAATAAAAACATTTAAAACAGGTAGTGAAGACTATATTCATTCTAGGAAACATTGAATTACTCAACTTTGCTATAATAAAACTAACAAAAATTAGCGGAAAACTAGCAAAAACAAATATCACGGAGTTTGAGACATATACATATTTGACATGTTTATACATGTTTGATATCAGACGTTGAGTTGAATGAATAGAGGCTTGTATTATAAGAATCAATAAAGAACTTGAAAATACTTGAAAATAAATGAGTGATTGGTACTTACATATATCCGAAAATAAATTTTGTTTCAAGCAAAAATCACAATCACAAACCGTGCCTCATGACGTCATCGAAAAAAAAACCTCCCCGAGTAAGAAAGAAATTCGAATTTTTTTACGTGCATTGGATATTTAAATTTGACAAAAGAGCTTACGCACGACGTGCAAATTTTCGCAGCGCTCAAATTTGCACGTCCTGTTTCTGAAAAACAATCATACAGAGTGATCCAGCAGCCATATTAGGCTTAAAGATGTACATATTTAAGCGGAACTAACAGCAGGCGACATGCACTTTATTGAACAAAATGACGAAAAAGTAAACAAACGCCTGATAATAAAATACAAAACGTGCTATTTAGGTGTAAATTTTGTTTTAAAATGACTATCCGAAATGATTTGTGATGCTATATTAACATTGTTTTACTAATTTATTTTGCGTTTTTCTTGACTTTTGTATTTTACCTTATTTTACAACCTCGTTCCCAGAATAATTTTTCGCAAGAGAAGAAGGCGAAGAAATTAAATACTGAGCGATCTTTTCTTAGCGAATATTTGTTCTTGGAACGAGGTTGCTTATTTTAGCCAACTATAGACATGATATCTCAAGAACATTACACTGAAAAAAGGCTGAAATTTTCAAGAAAGTTTCTTTAGTTATAGTGCCAGAATCTATAGTAGAAATTTTTTGTGGGCATTTGTATATCAAATTTTATTGACCTTTTAGTATCATCCTAGGGGTAAAAAATAACGAGTTTTACTTTTTTTCTCATAAAAACCTTTCCCATGAGTCTAGCTCTTAAAATCTACTATACAAGATGTGATAATATATCAAACACTCTCCCAAAATTTTAGTTGATTTAAACTATTCCTACTTGAGATATTACGTTTATAGCGGGTAGCTGTTTTTGGCCCAAATTATGCGATATTCGCATAATTAAATATTCTTAAGAAATTTTTATTTTTAAAGTATTGTTTCAAACATGTACAAACATATTTCCATAAAAAATAATTCAATAACATTAGCCGCTCACGACTTAGTTTTTTTTCTATAGGTAGGTACCACCTTTAATAATATAAAATCTCATGTCAATCAAAATTACCTTTGTTGGCACAGTTAAAAATGATTATTTGGCACATAATCAAAACTAGAAATGTTATAAACCAGTTTCAGCTGTGTTCGAAAGTAAATCACTAATTCCAGTTTACATTAGTATAACAAAGACATATACAATTGCCTCAGCGGTCCTTTTAATATCTTATAAAAGTCTATTAGTAATCTTCGACCTTTGAACTAACCTTTAAGTATTCTTAGAATATTATTGGAATAATCTTTCAGTCAGTCAGTTAGAAATTCTCTTCACATACAGTTTCAAACGTATAGAAATTTTTTTCTGGTTTAAAATCAGGAAGATCGTTATTTAAAAATAAATCTACCTTTATTTAAAAATAAATCTATCTTTATTTAAAAATAAATCTATCTTTAAGGCATAAGCCAATAAAAACAAAATGCTTAGATTGTGACTGATCGGGAAGTTATTGAATATTACTTTTAAAATAAATAACATACCATAAGAGTAAAAATTCTCAGAGCATTTATGTTTTATAAGACCGTAAAGAAGATTATAAGATTGTAAAAGTAAGTAAATATTAAGGGATTCGTGGAATGACACGCAATCTCTATCCAAATTACAATTTTTTTTTCCGTAAGATACTTTCCTTCAAAAATTAGAAATAATAAATTATTACCAAAAATTAAATCAATTATTTACTACTAGATGGAGTTAAAAAATTATCTTTACCATAAAGTCTAAAGTCTAAGTCATCATTTTGACTTTGTTCAAATCCTCCTAAATTATGTCCGAAGTTTGTTGTCCAATTTACTTTCATCATGTCATCTAGAATAATTAAAGTATATTGAAATATAGAACAATATAATACGTTACTACTTTCTTATGCATTTGGTTCGCAGAAAAAATAGTTGCTATCCGAAAAAATATAACCGAAGCTTGAAAGGTTGTGCAACCTAATTTAAACTTAATAGATAGATTGACCTTTTTGCATCGTAGCAGCAGTGATATTTTCCAAAGAACAGCAATGATTTGAAAATGAGATGTGGTTTCGTTTTACCTATAACTCTACAGCATTTTGCTTTTTCGATTCTTTTGAAGTTCATTTTATCATAGACTGCAACCATACCATAGCCTGTAGGACATTCGTGATTCCAAGCTTGATTATATTTCGTCAAATTAATATCAGACTGGTTATTAAATGTTAAAACCGTGCAATCGTCTTTATCGACAATCTTATTGGTTAATATTGAGCATCTAACTGCACTTAGAATACGCATGTTCATATTGTTCACCAGAAAACGAAATCCTAAAAAAGTATGAAAGTAGATGGTAGATAGATAGATAGATAGATTTATTTCAGTTTAGTAGAGTTTACATTGGTAATAATACGTAAAATTTGTGATTAAAATTACAATAACTAATTAAATGTCGTATACATACACATTTTTAATAAACTAACAAGTTCTGCTGAGCTTGGATACCCAGAAGAAAACCTTAGATGGTCTGGATCCCTGGACCATGTTTAGTTTGAACATGGACATGGAACATGGTTTAGTTTGTTAACTAAAAAGAGTGCTACAATATATTTCTAAAGTATTTTAAGGCCTTTATATAGTATAGTAGTATAGATCTGTGGAAATGCTGAAACCAAAACTGATTCCGTATTTTAGTTTTTTAAAATAGGTATAAATCTAGCTATATGGCATGTTGTGGCATAATTCAACCAATGGTTTATAAAAAGTCTGCTTTGCATGGGGATTGAAACTTATATCGATTCTTTGATACTGATCATCCCACATTGGTATGTGGGCCGTTAGCCACATACCACCTTAACCTTTACGTCTTTATGCCTTAACCATTTTAGTCCAGGAATAAAACTTCCTGAGTTCTAAATAGTTACACAAAGTCGTCTATATCGTTGTAACGACTGGATCAAAATTCCTGAAAATTTGTAGGTTTTTTTGTATAGATATAGATTATTATACATTATTATACAACAACATTTCTGCAAAAATTAAGTTTTCAAAATTTATTCCAATAAATAATAATTTGTTATTCATTTTTTGGTACTTTATCAAAAATAACAACTCTCTTATATTACAAAACTAACATCACAGTTTAAAATTACAGCTAAACAATCTGTATTGCAAAACATTTGAAACTATGTAGCTGATAAACTTAATAAGATGTTTCAAGGGTGTTATAGAGAATTTGAGATACTTGTTTTTGTTTTACTTTTAGAATATAAATATGTTTTTTTAAGTACTTAATGCAGAATTTTATAAATTTTGCTGTTCCAGCTATCGTTGTAAACATCCTTTCCTCCATATTTTAACTTTGCCTTTGTTCTAAGAAATCAAGAAATAAAACGTTTCTAGCGTACATAACACTCAAAAGAATGATGCAAGTAAAAAATGTAAAAAATTAGAAAAAATATACCTGTTATAATAGAGTATTTATCACATTCAATATTCCATCTTTTATCTACAGTCGTTGGTCCCTTGTGGAAGAACGGAATATCTCGTATCTCCCATGACAACGTACTATCTACCCCCTTCCCACAACATTTAGCTTTATAAAAAGGTTCGTAGGGATTAGCAGACCATACTGCAGTTATGTAACGATCTTTCGGACATATATTTTGCCATTGCTTATCTCCAATAAAATTAAGCTTATGACTGATTTCAAAGTTTTCTATAACATTGCAAGGTGATGTGATTGACTTAGTTTTTCGTGTAAATAAATACGCATCAGTGGAATCGATTGTTTGTGAGATCAGGAAGGAGTGAACTAAGAAAAAAAAATATTATTTAAAAAATCAATTTTAACCTATTTTTTTAGCTAAATCAAAAATAACCATTTTCTTTGTGTAGTTTTGAAGAAAATAATTTTGTTTATATATCAAGAATAACACACATTCTCTTAAGATGTGATTATCAAACTGCTCCAATAAACTTGAATCAGAGGCTTTAGAATCAGATATTTAGTACATTTTCTCTTAGCTATTTCTTCTTTATGATAATAATTGTTTTAAAAATTAAGAAAACTTTGTTGTATGCATTGAAAGCTGAGCGCATAAATACCTTCAAAAAGTTAACAAAAATAATAAAAGAAAAAACGTGCCTAGCTAATTTAGAGAAATTTTATTCCATTTCATCAACATAGATTTTATATATTTTCTTCTTACCAGAAAAGAAGAAATTTTTGGTTGATAATTTGTTTTATTTTTTGTATTTTATCAATAATGCACAGTAATGCACAGTATCTATTGACATATAACCATGATTCACAAGCTTAAAATGACTTACTCACGTAAATTATTTTTGTGAAACCTATATTGAAATATATGTTTTTATGTATAATTAAGGATCATTCGATTCAGCCGATCAAAATTAAAATAACTCCAAACTTTGCAAATAAACACCGTTGCTTCTTGTGTTTTTTTTGTTTAGCAGATTTGAAATCCAAATATCTCAAAAGTTACAGATAGAAATTGGCTCAATTTTTAACAGAACAATTCTGAAGTGGAAATCTTTCATTTCACAAACTTTCAATAGGGATTGTTTTTTTGGCCGAAATAGATGAGTGCCGAAATAATCGAAATGATCTTTAAAATTTTCTTCTATAAAAAGAAAAGTTTAAAACACAGAGAATACGTAAAATATTTGCTTTTTTAAAACGAGACAGCAAAACGGTTTTATAGTCAACAATCAGTTGACTGAACTCACAAGTTATTATGGGATTGTTAATATTAATCAGGTATTTCAATTTGACAGAAATACTCTTGTACAAAATTAACCTAAACGCCATTCTCGTCCCCAGAGCGTATTCTTTCACAGGTAAAAGAGGAAAGAAGTCCTGGGATCGAGGTTGCCTAAACGCTTTTATAAAGGGTATATAAGTCTATAGAAACTGCACACTTTGAAATTTCATAATCTCGGAATAAGAACTATTTACTAAATAAATATTGAAATCTCATATCTATGTAATAATGTTTTTAATCTTTTTTTGGCAGTAATACTATACTAGAATAAAAAGGTGTTTACTTAGTATTTATCAATGTTAACATGAAACTTTAAGAGTTTTGAATTCAAATCTAAAAGGTTAAAGGGCTCAGTTGAAATCATTTTTGTCAGCCAAAGTCAATAAAGCTGGTAAAAATTACCTTATTTTACTCAACAGATCAAAATTAACTATTTTGCCAAAAACACCTGAGTATGTCCCTGACATATTTTAGAATACATGAAATCTGTCTGAAACTTCTTTAAATTATAAGAAAAACTATTTTTTCCTACAAAAATAAATTGAAAACTGTCCTAAACATTAACCCTAACACTTTTAGACTTTTCTAAATAATAATCTTGACCCCAAACACTGACCCTAAATCAGAAAACAAAGCTAAATTTTCTTTCTTCGTCATTTCAAAAGTGACGTCATTCAGCATCTTGCTTAGCAAAACTATCTGAGGTGGGCAAGGTGCATAGATAATATGTAACACTGAGTTTGCTCGTTGTCTATCAAAAACACGTGATTTTCTTTGTCTAATAACTATTTTAAAGTTTGAAGTTTAAAAATAGTTCTTTAAAAACTATAATAAACAAACTATAACAATGATTAATGAATAACAATATTATATCCAAGAAATTGGCATATACACATGTAAACTGTTAAGTATGTCACAATGCATTTATATAAAGACACAAACAAAAACAAGATTCCCTAAATTAAAAAAAAACAGGCTAAAACTTTTTAAACAATACCAGGCTAACATTTCAACAACGTTTCCTGAAATACCAATACCAGGTTAAATAGGTGTATTAGTTTAAGCATAGACTCCAGAGAAAGTTTTTCTGGAG
>JAYJMI010538833.1:4620-15113 GCA_036873855.1 Sarsia tubulosa
TGTTATGCAAGTCTGTAAAATGTGTTAGGGGATGTTATGCAAGTCTGTAAAATGTGTTAGGGGATGTTATGCAAGTCTGTAAAATGTGTTAGGGGATGTTATGCAAGTCGGAATAATGAGACTTAATGACAAATTTATGTTCAGCTACTGTACTACTATTACAGCTATGTTTTTCATAAATATTTTTTTCTTTTAGTGTTTTGAAAGTTATAACCAATGTTACAGTAAAGCAACAGAGATTTATCAATATGAACAGTGCTTGAAAGAACATCTTCATTGTACTGAATACCTTTGTATGATTGATAGTAACTCCATTGATTATGAACTTGCTTCCATGAATCAAGTGGAATCGATGAATAGTATTGACCCAATGAATAACATGGTAATGAATAACATGGTCTGATTGAGCCCTAATATTTACTCTATAAACAATTAGGTTTTTAATATTGATTTTAGAACCTCGTTCCCAGGTTGCTGATGTTAAGGTTTAAAATGTAGCAGGGAGCTGTAAAATTCCCGTAAATGAAGGGACCGTTAATCTGCTAACATATCTTCAGAAGTGATAGTTTTGTTTACTTCAATCAGGGATATTCCTGCTTCAATCACGAGTTCATCTCGCTTATGTATTATATGTTTTAAAAGTATGTATGTTTGAAGAAAAGGTAGCATTGTATGGTTATTCTATAACTAAATTAATTACCCATCATATCATGCTTTTTATGTGTATTGTTATGTAAAACCAGGTCTTCCTTAATAAAAAATCTTTTCAGAATCTGCCTACTTGCTTTACGGCATCACACCCATACATAACTGAAATGAGTCTATGCTGGAATGAAGGAGGTTCTAGTAACATTGTTTTTCAATCTCGCTGTTTGAATGTACAGTATTTATGAGACTGGGATTAGTCCGATTTAAATGGAATAACTGATGCATATAGGGCACGTATACTGGGAAGGATACATACCAGTTGAAAGCAGATTATTTCTCACTTTTATGTTAGATTATTATATGAAGTGCAAGTAAAATGATGGTGATAGACAAACCTGGGATTTTTTTTTATAAAAATGTTTTGAATACCTTTAGTCCAGTAGGAGGGAGGGTCAGGGTGTGACATAAGAGGGAAACTACGTTTCTATGGTATTTTTCAGATTATGGAAAAAATATTTTTTTTGGTTTAAATTTCGGCACAAAAAAAGACCCCTGGGGATTTCGTTTTTTTTTACGCTAACAAAAAAATCATCAAAATCAACTTCGTTTTCGACTGGAACCACCTACACCGAAAAACTATATAAAAGAAATTTAAACGAGTTATATCATTTTCTCTATAATTTAGGCGTAAGTTGAAGTCATTCGTCTGAAATTCGTCTAAAAATGGAAAAATTTGCCAGTTTGACCGAAATTTACTCTAAAACTAGATAGAAAATGGTAAAACTCGTTTAAATGTCTTTTATATAGTTTTTCAACAGCTTTCAAATGGTGTAGGTGATTTCAGCTGAAAATGAAGTTGATTTTAATGATTTTTTTGGTTAGGTAAACTTAGTACTAAAAAAAACGAAACCCCCCAGTACAAGGTCTTTTATATGCCCCACTTTAAATCAAAAAAATATTTTTTCCATTATTTTTCCATTTCCATCTGTATTGGTTGATCTTTCAGAAAAACCATAGAAACGTAGTTCCCCTCTTATGTCACACCCTGACCCTCCCTACTACCGGAATACTTCTTTTCCATCATCTTCTCATCGCGTTCGATCCAATGATATTTCGATATCCGGAACAATTTTTATTTTTAAGGACCTTTTCTCGTAACCGACTTGATTGCCAGTCCCATGTTGTTCATTATTTTATACATCGGTCTAACATAACACCGTGGTCTGGTGACAGGTGATTCATAACCTGATATATAGCAACCTACCTCATATCGTTTCTTTAGTTTTTCTTCAGAACTTCTTGAGAACAGTAAACGTTTTAGGAATCTTCAAAGCCTTTTAAATAGTTTTTCAAGAGCTTGTTTCTAATGGTGTGCGCAGTTTTAGCTCCAATTTTTTAACTTATTTATTATACTTTTTACCGGATTTGCATTTTGCTTTAACGACTATATTACTACCTTAAAGGGAAGATATTTTCGCGAAAATAAATTCCGCAAAACGAGGGATTTTCCCTTTTTCCAAAATTTTATCACCATAAGCAAATTAATACTGTAGTTTCCACACAAATAATATAAAGGACATTCGTGACCTTAATCGCGAAAATAAATTCCGCTAAAATTCTTCCACATAGTATAGGTAGTCTAGACTAATTCTGAACTTTTTTAATTCTCTAATTTTTAAAGATGCAATATCCGGTGTGATGCAGTGCTTGTGATATTGCTATATTTTGTTGACATTTTCACAGCGTAGAAATAAAGTTGGATTCTATCTAACAATCTTATAAATACAAACTACGGAATGCATTACAACAGATATTTGTTGCTTAGACTAATTATCAACTTCGTTCCTGTTTCATTATGCATGTACTTTCATAACGCAAGAGCTTCAAGAGGTAGGTAAAAACAGTTTGAGTCAATGAAAGTTCGATATAACTTGATTTTACTTTATGATCTTTATTTTAACACAAGAGGCCCTTAAGTGTGTTAATTTTTGAGGTGGATTAATTTTCACAGATTTTATCATTTCCCGCAAAACATTTTCCGCGTGAAATACGCTTTTTTGCCCTTTACCTTGAAATTATGCCAAAAAACACTGAAAAACACTAAATCCAGTTCATTCGCAAAATTGATCCGCGCAGTCCACTTAAGGTATGTTTTATTTGTATAATATCAATGTATAATTGTATCAATCCCTCCTATAATAAAGTAGGCAAAGAGAATCAATAATACTAGTTGGTTGCTTTTCATACAGCCGATATATTTTAACCATGTATATAAAATACTAAAAAATAATAATTTCTTTTTAAGTCCAAAACAAAATCAACAAATATATTCTCAAAACCTGGAACATTGTGTGTAAAACTTATGTTTGCCAGTCTGAATTTTCTTGTAGTGCCTATTTTAAGGACCAGGTATGTGGTTTTAGACTAGCAAATTACCCCTTGCCAAATACCTTATGTAAAACGCAAACAAACTATAATGAACTGAACTCAACATTCGAAACAACTTTTTCGTTGGACTAAAACAAGTGAAACCAGATTAAAATGTCAGGTGGACGGACGTACTTAAATTAAAACTTAGTTGCTACAAGCTTACAAGCTTAACATTCATATTTTTTACTTAAGTAAGTCCATGTACTTTTGAAACACAGGCTTGCTTGTAAAAGCATTTTAAATTACCCATGACTAACTGGTGCACTATCGTCAGCGATCACTAGATCACCTTCTGTAATAATATCCGTATTTGCAGCGTCTTGTATCAACGTCATATTAGATGAACTAGAATTAGAAACTACTCCCTTAGAAGTAGATTCGGTAATGTTAAGATCAACAGAACTTGTAAGTATTCCTGAACTATCATTAACAGAAATTGATGTATTTGTTGATGTACTTGGTAATAAATTATTGGAATCAGTTGTAGTTGAGACAAGATTATTTAAATCTGATGTGTTTTCTGAAGAAGGACTTATACCAACGACTTTCGATAAAGAACTGTCTATTATAGGAGATTCAGCTGCAGCGGGAGATTCTTTAGTAGATTCGACTGACATTGCTTGAAAGACTGTCGACTCTTGCAACACATTTAAAGGGGTTGTATTGTGATCTACATGTATTGCAAATACTGTAGATGCTTGGTTTAGAGCGTTAGCATCCGTAATATGTTCATTGTTTAAATCTTGTGAACTTAAAACTGCTGTTTTATTTTGTTGATTCACTATTGGTGTATTTTGTAAAACATTAGATTTTCTATAGGCAGACATGATTTTTTGCATTACCGCTGTTACGGAAATCTCCGCAGAGCTACTTGCGTGTTCATCCGAGAGTGTGTAAGATATTGATTCGTTAGAAGCATCGCTTGGTAATTCGACGGAATTAAATTTTTCAACGCTTTCTAAATTTTCATTAGCAATATTTGAATCTTGGTGTTGTGCTATAGAAGGACTTTCATTCGGGATACTATCGACAAACTTCGTTAGCGCTGCAGTTTGACTATCTACAGGTACAACGCTCTTATCGCTCGTCGCATCGTCTTTTAAATATATGACGCCAATATTTCCCGCATCATCTATAGTAATACGCGCGTTGACTTGTGAGTGTTCATCGGTAAATATAACATCTTTCCCGTTAATACTTTTATAAAACTCAGGATCTATATAAGCTTGGCTTGCTAGTGATTGAATCGTTGGAGTAAGTTCAGGGGAGTTATTTATGACAACATTGTCGTTATTTACGACAATATTGTTGCTACTTGCGACAATAGTATTACTTTCTTCAGGTTCAGGTTCGTTGTTTATTTTAAACTCGTCACCAGGCTTTATATCAACTTTTTGATGTTGGTATTCATGCCGCTTTAATTCATTTAAATTATGATAAACACGTTCACATATCGAACAATGAAAAACTTCTATCGACTCATTTTGTTTCCCGTTTAAAATACGTTCAAACATCACATTTTTATGGGCTTTTGTAATCACATGTTTATTCAGATCTATACGTTGATAGAACGACTTCCCACAAGGTAAACAACGACATAAATTTTCTTTGCCGTGAGCAAAGCGAGCATGACGTCTCATACTTATATCGTCATCGAATGGTTTATTACATTCAACACAAGGATATAACATACCTAGATCATGAACTGTTGTTAAATGTTTTGTAAGTTCTTCACCGTCTGCAAATGTTTGGGAACACTGTGGACAGGGTTTATTGCTTTCACTCACGTGACTTTCTGAATGTTGAAGATAACTTGATTCCAAATGAAAACCACGCTGGCAGTAGCCACAAATATACAAAATAACCGTAGTGTTATCATGGATGCTAGGTTGAGCAACACTTTGTAAATGTAAACTTAATTCTTCCAGTGTTTTAAAACTAACATTACATTCGGTGCAAGCGATTTCTAAACAATCTTCTGACATTTGATAATGCATTTCTAAATCTTCGGAAAGACTGAACGTTTCAGGGCATCTATTACATTTAAAAGACATTTCTTCATGCGTGGTAGCGTGTTCAGTACAATCCTCTAATGACGTGAAAGTCTGTAAACATACAGAGCATTGGTACGTTTGATCATGTGCGAGCAAATGTTCGTTCAACTGTTCTACACTCGATAAATAAATGAAGCATTGATTACATTGAAAGGTATCTTTGATTGAGTGCTCATCGGTTAAATGTTGTTTCAACACGAGGGCTTCACCGAATGTTTTACTACAAATATCGCAAGTAAATAAAGTCTTACCATCGACCCCTCCAGAGCAGTAAACCATTCTATGAACGCGCATGGACTGTATTTTAACCAACTGGTTGCAGTCGGGACAATTATGAAGTTTATCGTTTGAATGTACTTTTAAATGATGAGTGTTCAAATCATCTTCATTAAAGAAATGTTTACTACAATGCTCACAATACCATGGATTTGTATCATCATGAATTTTCTGATGGACTTTTGCTTCTTTTTTCTCTTTAAATTTTTCACTGCACAAGCGACATTTATATTCCCGTTTTTTATCTAGCACAATTACTTGGAATAGATCTGTTGATAAACGTTGCTTTACAGGGAACATATCTTCATCGTGATCTAGACCATGAGCAAATAACATTTCTTCAGTACGAAAGAACTTATTACAATATTTGCAAGATAATGACGAGGAGTCTGATTTTGCGATATTTTCTTTCATGCGTAAACGTTTACTTCGCCAAGGTTGCTTATCAATCACATCGGCGACTCTATTGTCAGCAACTTTGTCGCCATTATTGTCATGGCGACGTTTAAGATTATTATCAGTATCGACAGCAGTTGATTCAGCAACTAAAAATTATAAATGTTTTTACTGGTTTGTTTTTACAATACTCATGAATTTACAGATTTAATAAACACAGGTAATTATCGGAGTTATACACAGCAACATTTTAGCGACTGATAAGATTTTAGAACCGCTTTTAACGAAAGACTTGAAAATTGAAAGGTTTGAAGTGAATTATCTGTGCAGGGACAATTTCTCTAGGAAGAATTTTCGTTTGTGAAAATAACTCGTTCTTTTGTATTTTTTATTACAACGCAGAGTTTATAAGGGTAATTAATAACATCTATGAACAATCTAAGCTTAACCCTGCACAACTGTTTACAATAACATAATTTATAATTCCTAAACAACCATATCAGTCTATATGGTATGGTATAGCCGTATTTCTTTATACAATAAAGTTGGGTTTGTTAAAACTTAAAGTCAAAAATGCTTATATTATATAACAAAATTAGCAAAATTTGTTAACAAAAGCAAAGAAAAACATTGAAGAATGCTTTAATAAAATACCTTCTGTATCATCATTCTGTTGATCCTCATTGTCTTCAGTTGTGTTCGTTCTGCGATCAGCCAACACCTTTTTAGTACTTCCTGGTGGCCTCCCTCGTTTTCTCTACCACAAAACAACGAAAGAATATAGTTATTTTAATTAAGCAACAATAATAACAAACAAGAAGTATATAGCGTATTTGCTTAACAAATAAGCTTGATAATGATTTGCTTGATAGATGAACATTTAGCAATTTCAACTTATGATTTGCTTGATCTTTAAAGAAACATTTATATTGAAAGACTGACCTTTTGACCTCATCATGCAGCAAATGAGCAGAATCACAAAGAATCTCTAGGATCAATGCGTTTTTAACTAGATCCAGCACGTTTTGAATTTTTTAGTAAAGAACCGGGAAAAGAATAATTTTAAAATTGACAAGTTTCATAAATACAGTTTAAGATTTTTAATACAAAAATACGTCACATATTTATATAATAACAATAGGGATTATAATAAAAGTTTCACAAATATCACGTGACAGCAATCAAAAAATATCTTTTTATCTTATTAAAAATCTTGAACTGGATAGATTTTTAGAACCATTTATGATACTCTGTATTTATTCATTCTTAACTCCCATTTGATGTTACTAAGATTTTCAAAGGTTTAATTTTCTATGAACTAAGTCTTAAAACTAAGACTTTTCAAATATCTTATATCTGATTTGGAAATATTGAATTAAAATATCTCAAAAAAAAAGAAGCTTTTAGCAATGAAATAAAAAGTCCTGGTCTTTTAAGTCTTAAATGTAAGTTTTAATGGGAACAAAAAGTAGCTACCTTTTTGTTGCCCTCAATATATTGTTTTAACATTCCCTTCTCTGTGATAAGTGAGTCTAAATTCTCTTCTTTCAACCATTGGTAACATACATACTGGAATTTATATAATGCATTTCCATTCTAAAAGAATAAATTATAGAATATAAGGAACCAATAAACTAATTACTTTATTTCTAAACAAAGTAATTACAGGACCGGACTAAATTTTAAGTAAAACATTTAACCATAACTATGAGTATGAGTCCCTCTAATGCTTTGCAAACTGCACCCTTGTTCCTAGGCATCCTAGGCAACTATAGGAACCAAGTGTTTCCCTTGAAACACTAAAGGCAGATTGGATATGAGTATTGAAACTGTCTTGTGGATGTGTTACCATTACGCCATATTTGAAGGAAAGTGAGCTAATGGTGAACCTTTGGAGATATGTTGCAAGATGTTGAGGGATTCAAACAATTGTGAATTGTGCTGTATTCGCTTGTACTTACGCAATTAATTTTCAATAAAAAAACCTGTTTAAAATTTTGTCACTAATAGTAGATAAAACAAGGTGCATGATATTATAGATATGAGCGTCTCATGGACACTTTTTGAAATGCATGTTTTAGTAATAAATAATATACCTAATGCCAAGAAATATGCAATCCTGAAAACAGTCACATTTTTTTAAAAATTTTTAAAAATCTGAACAACCATGTTGGCTGAAATTCAATCTCGCCATCAGGTCACCATACTTTTAAATTTAATTTTGAGCACTGGCCAAGTTAAGCTAAAAATATCAATCCTTTTTATTTCATGGAAAAATCTCTTTTATTTCTCCAGTGCTTCCCAGGAATGAAGAGCAATAACACCAGTATAAAAGTAGAATGGATTATGGATTATAGCAAAAACCTAGTCGCTAAAACATGATTAGAGGAATACATATACTTCAAACAACGTGAAACATGAAATAGAAGTTATAAAGTGTTTTAAAATTTTATAAGTATAAAAAAACTATATTTTACTTTATTTAACCATGGAACTACTAACTACTGCCATGATTTAACTAAATAAGTACTTTATTTCTTCTGCACTTTTTTTAGGAACAACATAAAAAGTAGAAATACTAAAACTGCACTACTTATTTCCATGAAAAAACCTTTATAAACTAAAAAAAAAAGTTTATTAAAAGCAGTTGAAATGTGGATTATAAATACTAGCCAAAATAGGAAAATTTAAAACCAAAAACCAATTTACCAAACGCCAAGGCGTAAACATGAAATTTGGTAGCACAACATTGGTGTAATGATACAAAACAAATAAATTGCTATCTCAAAAAATATATTATGTACCACTAAATCCAGTGATGACTAATATCTTTTATAGAAACTTTGCTATTGTAACTGTTTTCACCAAATTTCATGTTTAAAATCTTTTTGAATTATTTGATTTTACTTGCATATACTATATACTACTTTTGAGTTGTAGGACTGGATTCAAGTCATCAAATTTTCATTAAATCTTCAAGATGGCTGAATAGCAAACTTAAAAGTATATCTTGAGAACCAACAAGAAAAACTTACTGCTGGACTCCCAGTAATTATTTTAAAATCTAATGAACGGATCTTGAGATACAGGCCAAAATAACCATGTTCAGCCAAAATTTGCCTTGCTTGTCCAAAATTACAATTTTCAAAAAAATAAAAGACTGTTAAACATTTACCGCTTTACCTCTAACATGATATAAACAAGAAAGATTGACTGCTGGACTCCCGGTAAAAAATTTGCAATCAAATAGAAAACCCTAAAGAAGCAGTATGAGATAAGCTAGAGGACAAAATATAATTTTTTTTAAAAGCAATTGCCCAAAAACAATTTTTTTTAAAAAATATAAGAATCGCGTTAATTTTCACCTCTTATTATGCTCTACCATCATGCACAAAAATAGAAAAATCTAATAATAAGATCTTGAGATACAGGGCAAAGTGTCCATTTTTAGCCTAAATTTGCCTTGCTTGCCAAAAACTAGAATTTTTTGGAAATATAGGAACAGTGTGATTTTTTACATCTTATAACGCTGCAGAAAATCTAATGAACTGATCTTAAGATACAGGGCAAAAAGTCTATTTTGGGCCCGATTTGCCCCATTTACCCAAATTTTGGGAAAACAAGAATTTTTGGAAATATAGGAATACTGTAGTGTAATTTTTCATCTATTATTAAGTTTCTAGCTTAGAACTAGAACTAGAAAAATTAAATGAACGGATCTTGAGATACAGGGCAAAATGTCTATTTTTGGCCAAAATTTGCTTTGCCTGCCCAAAACAAGAATTTTCGGATATATAGGAATAGGGTAACTTTTTACCTCTTATTACGTTCAAGCTTCGTGTAAAAAAGTAGAAAAACCTAATGTACGGATCTTGAGATACACGGCAAAATGACTAGTTTGGACCAAAACTTGCCCCATTTATCCCGATTTTAGGAAAACAAGAATTTTCAGAAATTGTGATGCGGAATAGTGTAATTTTTTAACTTGTAATGCTCTAACATCATGTAAACAAAACTAGAAAAATATAATGAATGAATCTTGAGATACAGGGCTAAATGCCTTTTGGGCCCAAATTTTCCCCATTTACCTCGCTTTTGGGAAAACAAGAATTTTCGGAAATCATGGAATAGTGCCATTTTTTACCTTGTATTATGTCCTAACTTCATGCAAAAAACTAGCAAAGTCTAATGTATGGATCTTGAGATACAAATTTGCCCCACTTACTCTGATATTGGATACACAAGAATTTTTGATAAAATTTTTTTTAGGATTATTGATAAAATGGATTTTCTTCTTTTCGATCTTGCTAAAAATGGGTAGAAGCCTTTTTAAAGAAAAAACTAGAAAGACTATGCATTGAGTTTTGTCTTTCTAGACACTGTAATTTGAGTTTAAAACGAAAAAAGACCAAGTAAAAAACATGTTTTCTTATAACTTAACTTATTTCTAACAATTTTAAGCAAAAACAAATTTGAATTTTTTTTGGTAACCAGTACTGTAACTCAAAAAGTCAGATAATTTTATCAGTTTTTTTACTTTAAAACATAAAAGTTAGAATACAAAACATTTTAGTTTTATTTGTAGTATAGTTAGTAAACAAGGGATAGATTGCCAGTGGATCCCCGGCAACTGATATTTTTATCAAATGGCACTATCGTGCAGCAAATGAGCAGTATTGTAAAACAATG
>JAYJMI010539944.1:0-15113 GCA_036873855.1 Sarsia tubulosa
TTAGTCTTTTGTAGGCTTTAGTCTTTTGTAGGCTTTAGTCTTTTGTAGGCTTTAGTCTTTTGTAGGCTTTAGTCTTTCGCATACATAAGTTTTTCATAGACTATAAACTTTAGTCTTTCGCAGACTTTAGTTTTTCGCAGACTTGAGTCTTTCGCAGAATTTCGTCTTTCCCTGACTTTCATTATGCGACAAATTATAATTTGAAACTGGATATATACTCTATGTAGAGCGATACGCAGATATGCAGATACACACATATTTCGGCCAGAATTTCTGCATATCTCTCCATATAGAATATATACTATACTTTTGGTGTGATATGATCCTCCCAGCACTGAGAGTATGGAATTAGTGATGTATCACTGCCTTTCCCCTTCCCTTCGTGCAGAAATCTGGTGAATTTGGATTCGAGCTTCCTGTTGTGACTCGCTCTGTACTACCAGCTTGTAATGACATAAGTAATTCAAGTCAGTATAGGCTGGGTAGCACATTGGGCTATAGCGCCGTTTATCTGTAACGGAGTTCGTGAGTTCAAAACACACTTTGGCTAGAATTTTGGCATATCTCTCCATATAGAATATATATTTCATACAGGTGCAATATGACGATGAACCGATCCAGATTCCAAGGAACCTAAATCACATTCATATTTCGACCTATTACAGGTCTTTTTCAGGAGATTCCAGTGCGGACCAGCGCCTCAGGAACACTGGCGCAACTTGAGATATATACAGTTATACGTGGAAAGTTAGAAGTTGATATATTATATGCGGGTGCGATATGATGATGATGTGTTCAGGATTCCAAGGCTTCCTACTGTCCTCGTGATGCAAGAGGGATTGGTATATTACGGAGTAGGAGCCAAGATAGTTTGTTTTCCGTTGGATGCCTTGATTTGCAAATTGGCATAGTATTAGTCCAACTATAATCGAGCATTTTAGTCTAATTGAGTTTGTCAGGCGTCTGACATAAGTTCTGTTGGTACTGCTTTATAATCTAGCATAAATTTTTTTTGTAACATAATTTGTTACTTCTGTTTACAATTTATAAGAGATAAAAGATGTATCTTTAACATATATTACCGATTTTACTACAATCACATTCTAGCTTTTCTAAAAATGATGCCAAAAATAAGGCACTTTTTGGTCACTCGCCTGCTTTTACAAAAATATCGAAAAAGGGACTGGAAACTAGTCATGCTACAAAAACTGGTAGGAATAATTTCTTCAAGTGCAGAGAGCCCCACTGCAAAAATGAATGTATCTGGATAAACCAATCAAAAGATATAGCCATTTAATTTTATTTAATTTTTGTAGTGTTTTGACTGTCGGTTTATCGGTTCTTTCGTGAGACACGTAAAATTGACCGCTTAATTTGGTTTATTTCCAGGTTTTACTAGAGTCGGTATGATATTTCTATTAGGCTATTAAAGCATTTCGCTGTAATGTACCTTTAACATTTTTGACATTTTGATAGTTTTTCCAAAAAAAAGAAAAACTTTTAAAATAAATATTATAATAAAGTTATCAAATTATGGTTTATGAAATAACTATCATTTTTTTGGTGGTTGGATGACCCTAGGAATATTCCCGTACCCAGAGCGTATTCGGCTTTATCAGGTAAAAGCGGAAAGAAGTCCTGGGATCGAGGTTGCTTAGGAAATATATAAGTACCTGACAAGTGTTAAATGTCAAATTGGTTTATTGAGAAAGTTATAGCACTTTAAAGTTTTTAAAATTTTCGGATTTGTGACGTTGCAGGTGCGAGACAAAAACGTAGATTTGTTTTGAGTGAGTTTCATAAAGTGTTTTTTGACTAAAACTTTTAATTAAATAAGCAAAGCATTTAAAAATAAATATGTGTCATAGTTTCTTAAATCATTAAAAATTATCTATGTTTAAATTTGATCTTTTTTGCCCTCTTTATAACCATTTTTAATCATATTTTCGTATAAGCATAAATATTCGCACCTTTGAAGTCATACTTTTATTTTATTTATTTAAATCAATGCTTTTCCTGAGCTAACAAAACAATTTTTAGAATTTTTCATTTATACTTTCGTGTTCTGGTTTTTACAAAGGAGCTTATTTTAAGACAAAGTTGTTACCTTGCCTTCAGTTCCCCTTTAAAGGAAAATAACCTATATTATAAATTGTAAATACGAGCTTTAGTAAAATGCCAAGTTTTTTTTCTCTTTTACAATTCCTTTGATTGTAACACAGCTTATGCAGAGATCCAGCTGTGTATATACTATATATATTGGCCTACTTTTTAAAACTGAAAGTAACAGAGATTTATTGAGTTGTTTTTGTCAATTTTTTTATATCTTTAAATCCATGCGAACAATATGTAAGAACAATATTTTTCTATATGTTAGGATATGAAAGTGTTATATATTTTTATTATATGGCTGTTGTAAACTAACACAAGTATTCATCTCCTCAATTTTTTGATTTCATGTTTTTATAGAGAGTCATGTATAGTAAAGGTTATTTTATTTTATTGCTATTTTGACCACTTATGCAAAATTTAATAGCGTGAAATGCATACTCTATTTGTGCGATTCGAGAATGTACCACTGTAACATATTACTGATGTTAAATCTTAAAAATCTTAAATATAGTCTTATATCTGACTAGGCGTCCCAGATCTACCAGGAATATCGTGGGTTCGGGAGATCTAGCAGTGTGTTTTCCTGTATTTGGTTATACCAATCATATTTATGGTTATGCATTGCTAAGCGCTAAGTAATACAATCATTCCTTGAAAAGTAATAAGTACTTACTGAAGTCAATTTTCCCTGTGACCTTACCAATGTATCGGGATTACAGTAGGTTTTATGTAGACTAGATTAGTCGTTAAAAAGAGAAGAAGTAGTCTGATATGGATAGGAAGGAAACGTTAAGGAAAGGAAATTTATCTCGAATATTCCCGTACCGTAAACTCAAACCCGTATTTTGCGACTTTTCTAAAGTCTAGGTATTGTGTTGGACGTTAAAGGTGGTAGGTATATATTTAAAGTTGACAAAATTAAAATACAACGTAAATATAAAAATTATAATACAATGCAAACGAAAGAAAGATAAATAAAATATTAAAATCTAGCATTCTACTCTAATAGAACTAGTTGATGTCAACTAACACTAATATAATACAAAAATAACTCAAAGTAAAACATAAATAAACCCAACTTGTGCAACATAATTTTTGCACAGACGACATGGACAATTTTCAGGCACCCAATTTTTTATTTTGGTTTGAAATTCAGGTAAGGATTTAATTTGTAGTAATTCTTCAGGAAGCGTAGACCATAATTTTGGACCTAAAAAGCTTAACGAAGACTCTCCATAGTACACAGTCTTAATACTTCGACTTTTAAAATCCCTAGAACCTCTAAGATTATAATTTGATTAAGCATATTGTTCAAAATATCATTCATTAATTTTGGAGCTACACCTATTTTGATTTTAAACATTTCAACCATAACCGCTCTAATATTTTGAACATGTACAGTAACAGTATTTTCTTTAGATAACAAACCTTCAAAAGTTGATTTACGATCATTGTAGACAATGCGCAAAGCACGTTCATAAATTCTATTGATTTTATTACTAAGTTTTCTACTATGATTCATCCATACCAAAGGAAGATATTGAAATTGGTAAAAATCTATTCAATCATTTTGATGATTAATTTAATTCTTCTTCTTTTTGTTTAGATATAGCAATGAAGTTTGTATTTTTGTTACTAATTGTTACCATGACAGTAAGTATTTTATGTTCCGTATTTGGACCGTTCGTTTACGCTGCTTGTTTCTTCATTCGTTCGTTTGTGCGTAAATGCCCGTTAATTTACAGATTCGTTCCGAAAAGATAGTTATTCGAAATTTAACAGCAACACAACTTCATACTGAATATTTATTGTTCCTAATCTCTTTATCAATATTTTTTTGCAGCTTCTAAAGTAATAATATGTCTAATAATAAACTAATTTTCTACAACTAGACTAAAGCTTAACCTAAAATTTATAGACAAGAAACTCCTTCGACATGTTTGATTTCACTGATTTTAATCTACTCTGACCGTTTTCTTTAAAACTAATGCTTTTGCAACTCTACACTTTTGTATATTATCCTTTGGCTTATCCTTATTAAATTATCCTTATGTATATTATCCTTTGGCAAATACTGAAATATTTTGAGAAGTACTTCTATCTGGATCTTTAAAGTTGAGAATTGCTTGGTTGTTTTTATGTTCATTTCTTTGTTAAAAATATATACCATCCTTATTTTAACCGATTGTTCTTTTATATATATATTGTTTCTTCGCATATACTGTCATATCATATTAGCGGGATAAAAGAAATAGAATTTCGGATTTCTTTTAAGGAACGCCTCGTTTACATGAAATGAATTATTGTCGTGCATCACTTTATTGAGTAAATGAATAACTAAATGAGTAAAACACAATGTGGAAGAAAATACTATTTCAAGCATGCAAAGGAGGCTCTCCTTCAAAAATAATCTATGAGATGTGCCTATTAGTTGTTATTGATGTTTCGCATGAAGTCATGTTTCATTTTAAAAAGTTCCAGTAGGGATTAATAATTTTGGCAAACTACCTGAGTAGGTTGTTCTTATGATCCAATTTTAAACAGAAGTAATTTATTTAATTCAGTGTATCCATGCGAAAACCAGAGTTTACTTTCAACTCTTGAATTACATAAATTCATCATCGAGAGATTACGACGGCAGTTGTTGTGACACGTGGGAGTTTGGTTGCACAAATGAATGTGAGAACTGGTTTCGATTATGTTTCAAGAAAGGAATAGCTAGGAGTTCCGAAGAATGCTTACTAAATGTAAAAACCTACGTTTTAAGTGATGGCGATGATTCCTTTTCGTTTCCTGCTTATGGTCAAGTTATTGGACCAAACCTTAAAAACCCAATCGACTTTGTGTATGACGGACCATTTGTAAGTTGTGCTGGTTTTATTTGATTAGTTTTTACTTTGCCCTACCTGTAGCCTTAAACCTGGTAGAATGCTACTCGATTATTTTTACTTTGAAATGTTCTGTTTGAGCGATTCACAAAAGTTTATCCCGACAAACTTTTTGAAAGGCAAAACTTCTGTGATATAAAATTGATACAAGTAATACTTAAGTTTATAACATTCCTATATACTGAAAAATGAACAATAAAACTTTGCGTGTACTTTGTATCAACACCCCCCCCCCCCATGACAAATAGTGGTAAAGTATAAGTTAAGTATCTTTACCAATTGTTCTCTTTTCAAACATTGAGGTCTAATACAGTTTTTAAGGCCGTTTTCCAATCACTGCGAGCACAGTATTTTCTAGACTAGAGTGCCTCTTTAGGCTTTTTATTTTCACCGATTTTTATTTTTCCTTTTTATCTTTTTAATGTCTTTTTTAAATTTAAAAAGTAGTAGTAGAAAACGGCATTTAATGTTTCTCAATGCTGGAACAATTTTATCAATGTTTTACTAAAACGCAAACTACTAACTAGGTTGCAAATTATACGAGGAGCATGACACTAGAAGTATACACATATTCCTGATATACTAATCTCTTTAGAACGGTTTTGGTTTGTTTGCGCAAATCTACGATGATGATTCTGGTAGCTTTCTTGGTATTGGAAAAGCAGATGATTTTATTGATAAATTATATAAAAATGTTGCAGTGAAACCTGGTCTCACTATAAATGATCAATTTCCATCTGAAATAAAATTTTATGGTCGTAGAATAATGTTGAGAGTACAAACTTGGTAAAATTTATTTACTTTTTTTACTAGACTTACTTATCTTATTTGACTAAGAATATGAAAACATATCAAACTAATTTATTCATTTTCTATACGTTTCAATGTATTTCATCACATCATGAGCACTAGAATAATTTTTATTTACAAATACAAGAGAAACTAATTCGCCACCTGTTGGATCGTAAGAAACAAGGAGCAATAACTGATAAATAACTAATAACAAAGTCCGTCCAGTTAGATCCCAACCCTCTAGATTATGCGGATTACCCAAAATTACATAATTTGTCCATCAATTAATTAATATAACTATAAATTATCAGCTGAATTAGCAGCCATTTTATCGCCATTCTCGGTCAGTGAATACACCATCAAAAATACGTTTTTTTAGTCGAGTAACTCAATAATTTACCATTAGCTCACCATTAGCTCTCCAGTATTAGCCAATATCTTTATGAGACACTTCAAAAACTATTCCCTCAGAAATTATGCAGGTAACCTGCCAGTATATTACAGTATGTTGACGACAGCTTCTTAGTGTTCAAACATAACGAGGACATCATTTTTTGATTATTTTAATGGTATACACACAAACATTAAATTCACTATAGAAGAAAATCCAATGATAATACTTACTTTCCATTTTTAGATCTTAAAATCACTGTATTAGACAACTCGTTTATAACTAGCACTTATTACAAACCTACACACACAGGTCTATACACAAACTGGTATAGTTTTACCCCTAGAAAATATAAGATCAATCTAATCAAAACTTTGTTATACCGAGCGCATAGCAGCTGTTCTAACGACATGTTGTTTAAACATGATTGTTTTCAAAGTCGTTCCCAGTGTCTTATACCTCGATATTTTTTCTGGTCTGTAAAAGAGGTAAGTGGCCCTGTGATCGAGGTTGGATTGTTCTGTAATAAAAGAAAATCTACGAAAAAAGAAAAAGAAAAGAATGTCCACCAGCTTTGTAAGGTACAGTAATTAATAATTTTAATAGAGATAAATCAGCTGTTTCGATGTGTTGAGCAAAGATGTCCGATGCTTTACCCCGAGTTGACTTAAAAATCGTATTTCGTACCACATGTAGATTAGCAGATTTGTTTAAATTCAAAGACACAATACCTAAAAGGTTCCAATCATCATTAGTATATGATATATACTGTACAAACTGCCCTTCTATTTACGTTTGTAAAACGATACGTCACTTAGCAACCAGGTTTAAAGAACATAAAAACCCGAGAAAACCAAAAGCTGTAACAGATCACATGATATCGAGTGACCATACAATCACATTCTACGGTTCTAACTCACTTGCGGTGATTTAAAAAATAATTTAGAAAGAAGAAAATTTCCAAATATTTATGTTGAAGATTGATGATGTGATGAAATACATCGAAACGTCTAGAAAATGAATAAATTAGTTTGACATGTTTTCATATTCTTAGTTAAATTGATTTAGCCCAGCAAAAAAAAACAATTATATTTACTTATCCTAGTTCTTAGCTTTTATGCAATTTTCTAAATCTTTTATAAAGGAATTCCTCACTAATAAAAAATATCGAATAAGTATAACTTAAAAATAACAAGAACAGTATTAATTCGTACTAAAAACATTTAATCTGCAAGAAATTAAAACTTTATATTTCAAATATTGTGCTCCTTTGGATTCCGCAATTTAAAAAATAAGCAATATTATAGAATCTATCGCATGATCTTGATCAATCAAGATGGAAATATGTAAAATAAGGACCGAACCTAAACTTGCTAAATATTTATCAAATATTTTGTTTCATTATTTTTTGTATCAATTTTACTGAACGACTAAACTAGTCTATCGAATATGCAAAATGACGGTTGCAGCGTAAAACTGAGCTAAACAAACACTTATATCTTTGCTAAAACATTATTACATGAAGTAAGATCAATTGCTCTGAAGTCTAAATAAAATATAGTCTAAATAAAAAAATATTAACTGAAAATAACTGAAAAATGTTACATAGCAAAAGGTGGTATGTAAATAAACAAAACGTTTGTCCTATGCTATATTGGTCAAATGGGATGCGGGGCGTAAAGATTCCTTAACACTTATACTAAAAAGGGCTCATAACAAGGAGACTGTATAAAACGACTGTATTATAAAACGACCATATTTCAACTGATTTTTAGTCTAGAGTCCGTTAACATAACATAAATAGCGGGTCACGTGTATTACGTAATTTTAAAGTCTTAATTATATAACTATATTTTACACGGGGAACACAGTAATTTTATAAAAAAAATCATGTGCTTTTGATCTTGTTTAACCCTATTCCTCCCGGGGTTTTTGGGGCTCCTCAGTACCGGGAGAGGGCTGATTCAGCCCCCCACCTATAGATCTCTCGAATTATAATAGGTAAAATCCTGATAATATGTATACTTATAGTCCAAACCAAGATGAACATTTTCGAAGAAATTTTATTTTGGAAAAATTCATTATCTATTTGATGACGTCGACATAAGTGACGTCGAACAATGCTTTTTTGAAGAAAACATATGGTCTACTAAAACCTCTATTACTCAATGAAAAATTATAAGTAATTTTATATTTTTTCCACTAGCTGATAGGAAAAGAGTCAAGGAAAAATTTTAAATTTTTTTTTTTTCTACGACTTCACTAATTACAAAAATAATAAAAAAGTAGAAAAATTCCAAAATATTTTTTGCTGACGTCATCAAAAATGAAAAAAAATATTTTTACTTTCTTTAAAACATAATGAGATAATTAGCACTCTGGGAAAGTTTGCTAATGTTTGAGTTAATAATAAAAAAATTATAGCTGATTTAATTTTTTCCACTTTTAACTGCGAAAATGCTGATTTTGAGGGTGTCCTTTGAGAAATGGTTCATAAAGCTTTTTCCAAATGGCTGATTTCAGAAAATGTGAGTAATATATAAATAATAATAGTATAGTAAAGTTTTTGAGATATTAACAAAAATCCGAAAGGGGGGATGAACCCCCCTCCCCCGGGAGGAATAGGGTTAAAGCTTTAAGAAAATGTTAAACGACAGACTCAAATTACAACGACAGACTGGTACGTAATACAAAATAACGCAAAATATGATATTTAACTTACTATTGCTGTAATCCTGGATAACCAGTATAAAGTCTCAGGTACGGTGAGATACTAAAAAACATAAGTTATTAAACACTACTAGAGGGGTTATTATTACTAAATTTATGGCTGGGATCAATAAAACCAATAAACCAATTTCCGTAGAACCAATAAAACTTATCACATGAATATGAAACTTGCTAAGTGTGTTCTACATGCTCTTACCTACCTTATGAAATTATTTAGACGTCATAAAATTTATGACGTCTTCAGATACAGCTATGACATCACAATATGCTATTTCGACGTTACAACTATTCTGTTGTCTTTCTACAATCTTAAGCATAAATATTTGGAAATTTTCTTCTTTCTAAATTATTTTTTAAATCACCGCAAGTGAGAAATATCATTAATTAAGTGCCGTGTTATTTGCTCGGTCAATTCACCTCTTTAGCGTAAGGATCCGCCATTTTAAACTTTTTTCATATTGTTTTTTATAAAAAATGAATTACATATTCGGATTCCTCGTCAAGTTTTAAGCTTACATGCAAATTTTTATTAATTTTCGAAAATTGGAAAAAAAGTTATAGCAATATAAAATCTGAGTTTTTTAAGCAATTTTTGTATATTGAAGCCTGGGAACTACTCTAGGGGGGTAAAAAAAGTTTTTACGGTTAAATCCTATGTAAATTTAGTAAATTGCGATGTCTGTAACTTTTGTTCTGGTTATCAAAATGTAACGAATTTTTGGGGTTAGGCTTATTTTTTGACGAGGATTTCGAATATCTGATTCATTTTTTCTGAAATTCAAATTTGAAAATCCATAATGGCGGATGCTTACGCTAAAGAGGTGTATTGGCCAGATAGGCTTAAGACTTAGGAATCGTAGGATCACATGACAAAGTTCATACCATGTGGTCTTACAGCCTAGAACCCAGTCTCCATCAACCAATTCGGTTTTTTTCAATTAAAGGCAGTATACCTCCGAAAATCCGTATCCAACTTTGCCCTAAAAAGCCAATTTTTGTGCGAAATGCATGTTTTTAATAAGAAAGATTGTAGACGCTGTAATTCGAGTTTAAAGCCAAAATAGACCAAGTAAACCATGTTTTCTTATGAAATAACTTATTTTTAACCCTTTTAAGCTAAAAATAAAATTGAATTTCTTTTTAAATTTTTTTTGTTTGGAACTTTTTTTACGTCATTTCAGAATGACGTCATAACTTAAAAAGTCGGACGGGTGTCCAAAAATTTGTTTTCGAAAAATCATAGGGCGGGCCTCACAGCCTCACCTTTCGCCTGTGACGATGCCATAACTCCTACTACATTTCCAAAATATATTTGGGCTGTGATGAAGTTGTCATTTTGTACTATGATGTGGTTTGTTAATACTAAAACTTAATTAACTCGACCTTAAAGTCACGTATCTTGACATCAGAAGGCGAAGGATTTGAAACACTTCTTTTTCTTGTTTTCTTGGTATTTTTGAGTTTTGGAGAAAGATTTATTTTACTCACGTTTTAGTTGAAATGATTTATTTTCGATTGTTAGCTCAATTTTTTTTTGTAAACTCAAAATTAATAACAAGATCTTAGTTACTAGTGAAAAGAACGATAAAACTCTTCGACATTAAATTATTCACATTACCAATCAAATTTCTTCAAATTTGACTTTAAGTGGATAAATTTAATAAAAGTTTGTCTTTCTTTATGGAATATAATGGGATATAATTTATAACTTAGAAGCAAGTTTTTGTTATTCCTATAGTATATCTCTTATGCATATACAAATCTTTTGTTTTTTACCTTGTCTCAATAGCCATGAGCTTTTGAGCTTTTGTTAGTATGTTACTGTATGAGGAAGGCTACTGTAAGGTATTAAGAGGTTATAGGAAAACGATGAGGAAGTCTAACCCCTGATAATTAATTTATATGGGAGCGTTAACTTTTATCTCCCGGTTGGGGATGCGGAGGAAATTCGTGGGGTGTCTGAAAACACATGACTGTGATTTGAAGAGTTGCCAAAACTTATTGAGGGTACAAAAACTTTAGAATTATTATACTTGCTCAAATTGTTTTCAAATTTTTCAAGTTACAAAAACTGTAACTAACACCAAGTTTTGCAAAAAGCCTAAGAAACATTAAGATGTATATTTAAAATTATGTAAAATTTTTGAAGTGTATATATTTTTTAGTTCAATCAATTAATCACTTCATAGTAAAATAGGAATGTAAAAGTCATATAAATACCGGTTTACACACTAGCGGTTATTCGCCTCAAAGATGAGCCCTAAAAGAGCAAAAATGTCCAAAAACATATTTGAAATTTAAATTTAAATCACAAAAAGTAAAATAGGACGTCAAAAGTTGCTTAGATAAGCTCTGAGAAACTATAAAAGTTGTATATAGGAATGTTATTTATATGATTTTGCTTTGTCTCAAAGATGAGCCCTAAATAAAAAGCCCTGAAATTTATTTAAATAGGAATAAAATTTTGGGAGCTATTTTTTCGTTTCAATCAGTTCATCGTAAAAAAATATGAGGAACCTAAAAGTCTCAAAGTTATTGAGTCAATAGATAACACATTATAATGCTTCAAAGATGATTCCTAAAAGAGTGATAAGCTGAGGGGATATTGAAATTTGAAGTTTTAGAATTTCGATTTTGGTTAAATTATGGAACTACTAACAGTAGTTAGTAGTTAGTAGTTCCACGGTTAAATCGACTCATTGCAAAAAAGTAAAATAGAAAATGGAAAATACCTACAGTTTATTTGGTGGCCATTTATTGGAATTAATCTTGTATTATTTGAATGAACGTAGCAATATATTCATCCTGGACCATCTATGGATTGGGATATGAAAACATTTGGTTTGGTTATCCTTCTTATAACAAAGGTGTATGAAAACTCGATGAATTGTTTTCTTAGGGTATAAAGACTTGCTTGAATGTTTTATGGGGGTTATGAATCTTTTTTAAAAAGGGGAATCACTTAGACTTATTATAGTCGTTGTTTTTAGAAGAAAATTTTCGATAATTAAACAAAACATAGACTTACCACCTGGAGTTAGAATTGTTTCATGTGGAGTGTATGTATTTCAGTTTTGTTCATGATTACAGTTTTAGATCTAACTGGAACGAGGAAAAATTATAATGGATTTATAAGGTTACTTTAAATTGATGAAACAGATGAAAATGACACTTAAAAAGAATCATATGCAATTTTTGATATGTTCAATAGCTTCTCAAAAACGATCAATTAAAATAAAAAACAATTTCTTTTTTCTTATTGAGCGTTTTTGATAATTTTGAATCAAGATTGTCTGCTATCAAACTATAAGTCTGGTTGATAAAATACTTAAAATAGTTTTTACTTAAAGGGCTCATTGTGAAAAAGATTGGTATAATGTAGACTGCAATACATATTGTGTAGCTACAAATGATAGCACAGGCCATTATACATGCGATAAATATACTGGTAACATAATATGCAATACCGAATGGATTGGGCTTAATTGCAACAAAAGCATATATGAAGGTAAGAAGTAAATTATATATTACTTTAAAGTTATTCATTCATTATAGTCCCATATAGAAATACCAAATTTCCTTGACAAAAAAGCATTGTAAAAAAATTGAAATAAAAGCAGTCTTACTGTGTGCGTGAGTCGTTCTTTTTTTTCTACTTTTTTTTTAATTTTTTACTACCACCTCCTAATTTTCAATTTATGATACGTAATTTCTTAAAATAGTATGAACTCTATAAAGGATTTTCCTGTTTTAGGCGACCTAAAAGAAAGTTTGTTTCAATAGATTATACAACAATTAGAAATTTTATTAGTTTCTGTAAAAAAATTAACTACAAAAACCTTTCTACTCGGTATGATTTTGCCATTATTTTTAACACCAAATTCAACCTTAAAGCGTTGAGCAATTGTATAGACTTTTTTTTCGAGTTCGATAATTGATGCAATTTTTAGAGTACGTATTTTTGACAAAAAATAGCACAACGCTTTTATCCCTTATACTAAATTTAACAAATGATTAAAATTTCGTGTGTATTGGTCAAATCGACCTTATTTTTCTTGTTTTCATGCAAATTACAAATTTCAAAAGCTTATAAAACAATACCCACATAGTAATTCCAATTAAAACTTTTTATTCTTTACTTTTCATCAGTAAAGAAATAATTCGGAAATTCAAAATATCTAATCTTGCATGACTTCTTGTGACCAACAAATTAATTTTTCAACTCAGGAAAGGTCTATTGGAAAGCTAGTCTAGGAATAAGGTTCGAACCACACTATAGCGTATTGTGAAATTGTATGACTCATGGCAAACAAATTTTAATCATAACAAACATTGTATTTTGTGTGTGTTATTTTTTTATAATTCCCTGGTAATAGTTTTAATTTTTCACATTGTGTATATGTGGTTAAGAAATCTTCTATTTTATTTATTCTCTTTTTTATACTAAGTAATTTTGTGAAACATGTTTCTCAGTCTAATGTTTTGTACCTTTGTATGTTTTGTACTGATCATTGACAATAATTATGTAAAGTTTAAGTTTATGCAAGTAATTTTCAGAAAAAAAATATCCTGTCAATAACTTTCTCGATAAAAAGATAAAGCAATAAGGAAACAATGTGCTAAATATGTCATTCTGAATCTTAGAAATAAGCCCATAGCAGCACTTTGAATATCGGGTTTCATACGCAATATGTGTAGGCAACACTAAAGTACTTGCCATATTTTTGTCAAAAAAACACATAAAATATTGCCGAATTTTTTTACTTTTTTTACTTTATAGCACTTTTGTTTTATCTAAGAAAAATAGGGGGTAAAAAAGCAAAAGTACCTTTAATACAAATCAGAGACTTTCAAGAGGAGATAAAACTAGCATGAAAGATATAAAAGTTTCTAAATAAGTTGATAAGTAATGTTGCATTATCTTTGCATACTTTGTAGGTACAGGATGTATACTAATATTTATTTTTTCTATATTTTTGGATTCGTTTTCTGCACCTACTCTTAGTTTTGAACCAACTGGAAACACCACCAAGTCAGGCCATTCAATTATTATTTTTTGCAACGTTAATAGTACAAAAACAGCAATACTTCAACTAATTAAAGATAATGCAGTAGTTGCCACTGGACAGAAGAAACAATACTCAAATTTACAAACAGTGCATTCTGGGTCATACAGCTGTAAAGTTATTTTCAATGGTATTACTAAAACTTCTCTAATACAAATATTAACAGGTAAAATATCATCGAAAAAGTTGTATAAATTGTTTCTAATTGTTTTTTAAACTAACTATAGTCGTTATTTTTTAGAAGAAAAAAAATGGTTAGGAAAACTCAGTAACTATCTTTACCTTTATCGTTGAAGCCATCTTTTCAGTTCTCTAAATGACATTTTTCGAAAGTTCCTTAACCTAATGCATCTTAAACTTTGTATACTACTATAAATTTAGTCAACTTAGATATCATGTAAATTTAAAACTTATTGAATCATATTTTTTTTCTGATTGATCTGGCCCACCCTGCATAATTAGACTAGATATAGTTTATATTACTTCAAAAGCTGTTTCTCCAAATTTCCTTTGACTGTTTTTCTTCTGTTTTCGACTTTTTTTTAAAGAGCCAATATCTGATGTAATGCATTGGGCACTTTCTGTTCATTAAATTGGTTAGTTAGAATTATAACTTTATTTTAACGATCAGTGAAAGTCAAACAAAATATCAGCCGCAAGGCATTATGTAAAATATTTGCACCTTAAGAAACGTCTTACAATGGCGCACAACCTCAACTACCGATATACAATCACTTGGAGGTATTTTTAAAAAATAAAATAAAACCTGAGATGGGAAATTATTCGTTTAGAAACGAGGTTAGAAAACGTTTTAATACACGTAAACGTCCGAATAATATAAAACCACTGTAAAACTATTTATCCGCTCTCCCTTCTAACGGTTACCTAAAACTTACCAAAAACTTAAAATCAATTAAATTTACCTAAAACCAACTAAATAATTTTAAAACTAAAAAATATCTAAAAAAATCTATCAAACACTACCGTCAAACCGGGCTATTTCGATCAAAACTGAAACAAATTTATCAATAAAGTGAAAAAAACACAAAAAAGGACGTTAAAAAACTTACCAGGAATAACATTTGATGTTGTGCTATTGTAAAGAAAAAGAATAGATATGGATATTCAAAAGGA
>JAYJMI010541055.1:0-15095 GCA_036873855.1 Sarsia tubulosa
TTTTTTAAAATAATATTATCGGCGTATATTCCGCACGCCCAGCAAAAAATATTGCTGGCCTCATTTTCAGTTTTTCGGTATGCATATTGACAAACTGAATATAAAGATTATTGAAAATTTGTTTGTAAGCTTATTTTTGACGATAAAACAGAGAGTAGAGGATTGTATTTAGTTATTACATTACGTAACATTTGACATTGCGAAATTTCAATTATTATTTAACTGCAACCTTGGAATCAATGTATCAAAAATGCTATACCTCTCATTGAAAAACAGAAATTTCCAAGATTTATCTAGATTTTTAATGTAGCTTTTTATTTTTAAGACATTTTTATTTTTTAAGGGTCGGTTTTTTTACC
Organism: Sarsia tubulosa; assembly: GCA_036873855.1. NCBI lineage: Eukaryota > Metazoa > Cnidaria > Hydrozoa > Anthoathecata > Corynidae > Sarsia > Sarsia tubulosa. The sequence continues at coordinate 360 of JAYJMI010541055.1, forward strand.
TATTTTTATTGACAATCAAAAGAAATATTAAAGATCAACATCTCGATTTTTTTTCATTTTCCGTTTTCCAAAGTGCTACTATTTAGCACTTGTTAACATGTTATTAATAAAATAAGTGAAGTACTAGTGAGGGGGAAAATGTGCGAGAGTGAAATTCCACTTGGTTGGTCGGTTAAATCAATATTTTTGCAATTTCAGATAGCCAATACTATATAAATTAGCAAAAAAAATATGTCGCCATTTTTTTAAATAATTTTTGTGTAATTTACGGACCTGAATGTAGTCCCCCCCCTCATGTTTTAACCTAAACCTAAAAATCCTTAAATTTCAATTTTAGATCATTTAAAAGCTCTTTAAAAACTATATATAAGACATTTAAACTAGTAGTTGAAGATCTGGATCTAGGGTGAAAAAAATCGATGCAAAAAAGTGTTCATACTGTTTGTTTCTACATTGTCTTGCTACCCTCCAATTTTGATTGCTGTAAATTATGCAGTTTTTGTGTTATCAAATATTTAGTGTTTTTTTACCTATTGACGATGTCATCACAGGCTGCCATTTGATTTTTCTTTATATTTTTTCTGATATTTTTGAAGTAAATCACAGATATCTTGAAAACGATAATAGATATGGACATGAAATAAAAAGCGATAATTCATAGCTTATAAAGCCCTTCAATATGAGACAAATTTACAAAAAAAATTAAGAACCCTTAATTATCGCACATTACCTCCTTGATATCAAGCTTTCTCAATTCAGTAGCAGAAGAGATAAGAAAGTTAATATTATATTCGTTAAATCGAATGTTTCATTCGCATTAATTTCTTCCCTTAAAGACCCAGTACCAATGAATCAGTTCGAATTTCGATATTTAATCTCGCTTTAATCAAAAAACTAGAAAAAACGTGAAAAGTGTAAAGAATTTTGACTTGACTTTTTTTTTAAACGGAAATTGTAAAATTAGTGTTATCATGTGGTTTTATATGAGTTGTGGTGTTGCTCGCACAACCAAGCAACCTTATTACCAATAAATGTTGGGATCAAATCACCAAATCTCTGCTCTTCGTCGATCTTATTCAACAACCTACAAAACTCTCTTCGTTGCAATCCTTCTGTACTTTGTAGGTATTTCATGTTATCCTCGTATGAAGCATGAGTATCATAACTTAGCCCTTCGGTAAAATCAGTTAAAAACGTACCAAGTTGTGCTGTTAATCCTCGTAATGAACTTAACGAATCTGCAATACCACTTAACGGTTCCACGAAACCCGAAGCAATTTTTAAAGGAACTTCTAACGAAGCTATAACATTTAATAAGGCTTGTAATCGTTTACCGTATCGTTTAACAAATGCTTTCGGTCGATTTAACCGGTAGCCGGGCGATTTCAGCAAATGCCATCCACTATTTGCTTCGCATAATAAATGTACTGCGAACCCTTCTTGAAAATATGTTAATGTTAAAAATTGTTTAAAACTTTCGCCGTGAATATTAACTGGTAACATTAAAAACAGTTTTGGAGAGTTATAATCAGTCAAAGTAGATACAATGCTTGAAACTGTTAAAGAAGTTGAGATGATGCATTTACCTGTCATTACGTCATCCCAACTGACTAAATCATGACCGACTGAACAAATTGGTGGAATATTTCGTACGTCCGAAAATATAAAATGAGAAGGATGAGGATGTGCATTACTTACACAAACGGGACATAAGATATTAATATAACTTGTTATATCAACAAAATAAGTTATTCGCACTCTATTGATGTTATCAAGTATTTGAGGGGCTATACAACAAGGACGTGGTCCTCGAATACTGATAGCGATTGCATTTTGATGTGGTAACAGCTCATATCGTACTCGATGATATAGTATTGGTTGTGTAATGTTGTTGATATCTACAGCTCGAAAAGTATCATCGTCTAAAGTCGTGACTGTGATTGAATTTCGATGGCAAGCAAATATACTTTCTGAATCATCTGAAGATAAAAACTGTTCTAAACTCAAACCCTTGCTGTTGATAAAAGATGGGTAATCAACATTTCCTATATTTATTTCGTTTGATAAATTGGTGTGAATGTCGCATGGAATTAAATTGGTATTCGTAATATAAACAATATTATTACTTAAGTACACAGGTTTCATTTTACTAATGTTGTTAGTAGAAAAGTCCTTTGCAATAACTGACATCAAATGAGGAAAAAACGACGGTGGAAGGAAGTCACATTTGAATAAATAATTAACCTCGTTTTTATGAGTGGTTGTTGGCCATTGATCATGATTCGGTCGACCTAACGGTAATCTACAAGGTATGATTTCACTGTATGCGTCAAACGGTATAAAAAGACTGGCTTGTCGAAATACTAACATTAATATTTGTTGTCGTTCTTCAGAATTATGCTGCCATAGTAACTTAATATATTCATGTGACAGAACACCATTATAAAGTTGTGGGATATCTTTATAAGTTATTATAACACGCAGTTGGTTACTTAACCAAAGTGGGTCGACTATGACATAATCTTTTAAAATATCGATATTTCTATAAAACAAAATCTCTCCTTTAGAATGGTAATAGAGCAGAAATAGTTGAAAGTCACTCTCGTTTAGTCCATAAGCTATCATTTCGCTTAGTAACACTGTGTAGAGTATAATAGGGAAATTGTTTTCTACCTTTTCTTTAATAAGATTTTGTATGTAAATCCATTTTCTCGGTATAACTGGATGCAATGAGAACATATCTTTACAGCATTGTATAATACCTGTCTTAAGTTGGTTTATACTTAGGTTTTTAGATGAAAATATTTTCTTCGGTATTTGTTTTATATTACTAACTTCGTAGTATCCTACGATATGCGGGAAATAATGTGAAGTACTATCTGAAGTGGTTGTTATGGTGTCCGGTAAGTCAAAAATTCCGTCAACAGAGTCGGTTGTTGGAACCACAACATAACCGGCGTATCCGTCAGTTGACGTACGATGTAAAGAGCCGTTATAACATAAGAGACATGAAGTTATCGAGTCGTCGGAAAACCGCTGCATATGATTAGAACGTGATTGAAGAATAACAGAGTATATATTATTCCATACATTGTCGAGTAGCGTACTAGTAGCAATTTCAGTGTCTACATGTGTCCCGACAAGAATTACCCGCGAGTTTCGAGTTTGCGAGGATATAGAAGATAGCCATGTTTCTATTCTTGATAAGAATTCATATTGTGTAGCATATAAAGCATAAGATCTTACATCAAATACAGCCAGGTACAACGTTTGATCCGATAAAAACATAGCGTGGCTTTCAAAATAATCAAGGTCTCCTGCAAGGTCAAAACATTTTACTCTGACGTCATCTGTTAAATTTATTTCATGTATTTCTAAGCCATCTGTTTTTTCAATATTTTTTGAGTCGTCAACAATACTAGAATTCGACATCAAAGCTTGAATAAGAGCCGACTTTCCCGTTCTTTCTCGACCGATAATTGAGAGTTTCATGGTGTGATTTGGTGTAGTATTCGATAGAACTTCATGGAGATACTGAAGTAGTAGCTTAGTATGAAGCTTCGTGATAGATAAATCTGGAAATACAAGGGGATTCCCATAGACAGTTATATAAACCAAGCTATCAAGTAAAGATAAAAGGGGATTCAGCTGGTGTAACTTGTTGTTATGTAATTTTAATATTGTCAACGTTTTCGGTAAAATACCGGGTAATTCCGCTAATACGTTATCGTTGATAAACAAATGTGTTAAGGGTAACTCGTGTAACCAGTTTGGAAGTGTTTTTAAAGTTTTATTAAAAGTCACATTTAAATAAGTAAGGGTTTTTAAATGACGAATTTCATCAGGTAAATTAGTTAAGTCGGTTGCCACTAAGGAGAGACTCTGTAAACGTTTAAATTGATCTAAGCTATCGAAACTCTGTATCTTGCATCCATTTAAACATAAATACTGTATGTTATTAAATTTTGGTGTAAAATCTAAATTACAGTTTATAATAGTGATTCTATTAAATGGAAAGTGGTTTAAATAGTGTAGCAACTCGACTTCTTTCTCTTCAAAGTTTTGACAATATAAATAAATGACGTCATCAGTGAGGGGGATATCTTTGATGAACTTCAATAAGTGGTGTATGTTAACACCAGAGGCATTGATTTGTTTCGATTGATCAACATAACACCATTTCAATTTATCTCGAAATATCTAAATAACAACCAACGAAAAATTGTTAGTTTATTAATTTCCCCATAGTTTGAAAATTTGAAACTAAAAGTTGTGAGAAACTAAAATGCAAATGATATTTACTATACGAACTTCTGATTTCATGCAATATATGATGTAAAACATTAATCATAAGACAAACCCATTACAAATTTAAAGGACATGCTCTATTCTAAAAATATATTAAATATCAATATACAAAAAAATGAGTTTTGTCCTAATCATGCATCCAATAAGCAAAGAAAACTAATGAGTAGATCCTGAGAAAACGTATGTATGCACGTGCGACCAAGCAAAACGTATGTATGTACGAGCGACCAAGCAAAACGTATGTATGCACGTGCGAACAAGCAAAACGTATGTATGTACGAGCGACAAATCAAAACGTATGTATGTGCGAGCGACCAATCAAAACATATAAGTATGTACTAGCGACCAATCAAAACGTAATTATGTACTAGCGTCCAAATAAATATAGGAGCCCTGTAGTAAAACAGGTGATCCAATAAATTACATTAACTTTATGCTGAGCATGACTTACGGAGTTAATCATAGGGTAGCTACTAAGCATGACTTACTGAGTTAATCATAGGGTAGCTACTAAGCATGACTTACTGAGTTAATCATAGGGTATCCAACCAACAACATGAAGTGCAATGTTTCTGAATGTTCATGTGGATAGCCCAATGCTGCATACTTCAACTAAAATATTCAATATGAATTTTCTTCGAATATCTCATCTGTTTATACCAGATATTCAAACAATATAATAACAACTGCACTGAACAATTTGACCTGCTAGCTCTCTCGGGAAAAAGTGACATACAAAAATAGTTTTCATTGGTGACCTTAAACTTTTTCACACCATTAATAAATACAATAAAAACAAGCCCAAAGTAAACTTTAATTTCTATTTTATTTCAGTTAAAATAGTCTATAATAATAATCTTTAAAGAAACACAGAAACTATGTATTCAAAGTAAAAACTTCCATTAAATTACACCTAATCTTTAAATTAAAGAAACACAGAAACTATGTATTCAAAGTGAAAACTTCCATTAAATTAGACCTAATCTTTAAAAAGATAGATCTAAGGCAAGAAAAACAAGAAAGATTAACAGCTGGACTCCGGTAATAATTTTCAAATTAAATAAACAAGCCTAAGAAAGCAATATGAGAAAAGATACAGGGCAAAATGCGTATTTTTAAGAAAATATTTTCAGAAATATAAAAATTGTGTTGATTTTCACCTCTTATTGTGCTCTAGCATCATGTACAAAACTAGAAAAATCTAATGATCTTGATCTTGAGATACAGGGACAAATGTCTAATTTCGGCCCAAAATTGCTTTGCTTGCCAAATACAAGAATTTTTAGCAATATGGAAATAGTGGCATTTTTTACATCTTATTATGCTCTAGCATCATGTACAAAACTAGAACAATCTAACAAACGAATCTTGAGATGAGGCAAAAAAACTATTTTTGGCCTAAATTTGCCTTCCTTTCCCAGAACAAGAATTTTCGGAAATATAGGAATGGTGTAATTTTTTGCCTTTTATTATGTTCTACCTTCATGCAAAAAACTAGAAAATTCTATTGAACGGATCTTGAGATATAGGGCAAAATGTCTATTTTGGGCCCAAATTTGCCTCGCTTGTCCAAAACAAGAATTTTCAGAAATATAGGAATAGTGTAATTTTCTACCTCTTATTATGTTCTAGCTTCATGCAAAAAACTAGAAAAATCTAATGAAGGGATCTTGAGATATAGGGCAAAATATCTATTTCGGGCTCAAATTTGCCCATTTACTCAAATTTCGGCCGAACGAGAAATTTTTTTTGGCTCTGTTACTTTTTAGCATCTATGGATGTCTAACATCATGCAAAAATCAGAAAAAACTAATGAAGCAATTCTGAGAAATCAATGGACGAACGGACTGACGAATGGGACTGGATTTATAGGACTCTGCCGGCAAAGCCGGGAGTCCAATAAACAATGTATTCAAAGTGAAAACGTCCATTAAATTAGAAGTTTTCTCATCAAATCTCTATGAAAATAGTTAGAACACGTGACTAAGCAAGCCACTTACATTCTTAATCCACTTACAACCAGCATAAATCAATTTCTTCACAGCTTCGTTAAAACCACGTGACACTGCATACTCGAATGCTGTGCGACCTTCCTAAAAATGATTGAAACGATTTAGTAATATTAATATTAAAGTTACTGCTGTCAGATTTCAAGCAATTAATTTGTATACGCAAATGTGGATCCAAGGAACTGTCTAAAGATCGGCTAATTGAATATTTTTAAAGTGTTTTTGCAAGGAGAAAAAATCACGTAGTTGCGAATGTCGCATTACTTCCGTTTTTTTGCGAAAATAGCCAAACAGAATAATATAATCTGTTAGAAATCAGCTGATAAGCAAGTGGTGCACACAAAGTATATTTTTAATCACCTTCCTTGAAAACAAAAACATATCTTAAATCAATGAACATCAACTAAGCTGTAACTTCTTAAAAACAAAGAACCACATAACCCATATAATTAGTTACCTATGCAAAATATGAAAGAAAATGTTAAAGGGCTTACTCACATTTACTTACATTTTTGTGAAACCTATATAGGCTTATTTTATTCACCACATCAAGAGTAAAAAGGTTCCTAAAAATTTAAAAATGCTCAATAGCATTTTTTTATTTTTTAAACGGAATTGAATTCAAATATTTCAAAAACTAAAACAGAAATTGTCTTAAATTTTCACAGAGCAATATTTTCACTACTATATTTCTCAAAGTTTCGATAGAGATTAGTTTTATTTGGCCGAAAACACATGAGTAAGTACCTTTAATAGTTAAAATGTCTCTAGAAAGTTCGGCTGTGAGACTAAGTATATTGTTCTGAAACAAAAATGAACTGACGGACAAAAAAGCAAAGAATGATCACCTTATTCTGATGATCCAGTTGACCAGCTATACAAGTTAACTCAATACATTCGTAGTCAGCTAACATTGCTAGTGCACTGCTATCTCTTGTCACTACCACATATTGTAAAAGTTGCTCTAACATCTAAGTGAAAGGCGAAAAATTAAAGTGAACAGATAAAATTACTAAACTAGTAAAATTGAGCATTTAATCAAATAAAAACATCTTTTTGAAGCATTTATTTGCCTATTGAAAATATATTAAAAAAGAGATCTTAAGATATTTTGAAAAACCTTGTTAATTTTAGGGCGACATTTGAACTTTTGAATTCTGACGTAAAGAATATTAGTAGAAAATGCAACAACTTTGTCACTTTTTTGTATTTATGACCCTTTTACTTAAAGTACAAAATGTAATGAAGAGCTTCCGAGAAAAATATGTCACATACAGATGCTAAATGCAATGCTAAATTTATAGGATCATTTCGACAAAGCTCTTCGGGAACTAACAAGGTCTGTCTACTGAAGTGCTCTTTTGAGAAATGATCAGTACAATAAACATAAAGTTTTTATCGATATATTTGTAATTCAAGTGGAGGGTTACGGATTAGGGATCAGTAGAAACTAGGAAAATATAATTATAATTGTATTAGAATTACCTTTTGTTCGCGTTGCAGGAGGGTTAATAGTTTATGAAGAACATTAAAGTTTTTCGAACGAACTGCATTAATCAGGATTGAATGTCCAAACTGAAAAACAAACAAATGAATTTAATAAAAATAATTTAATAAATTGATGATACCTTATTCGGATAAAATATCAGTTTAATTTCTCCTTCAAATTTAACTTTTTGGTCTGAGTTACGTGTAAACAAGAAATTTCGGAATGATGACACTTATGTCAGTTTGAAGCCTCAAAAAATACTTAATAAAGGGTTCTTGAGATATTTTGAAAGTATCGGCTATGTCATTTTCTGAATTACTGACACTTTAACTTCATACAAAAAGTCAGAAAAACTAATGGACGGGTTCGGTTAATGAACAGTTTCTGAGGAAAGGTGTTACGGACATACCGACGTACAGCCAAAAAGAGCTAAATTTATAGGATCTCTTCGGCAGAGCCGGAGATCAAACAATGAGCTAATTCTGGAAAAAACAGACGAACAAGACTGAATCTATAGGACTCTGTCCTTGAAGCGCTTAAAGGATTAAACTTTTGTTAACATAACTTACTCACTTTATTTGATTGTGTTAAATCCACTTTATTATCAATTAAAATGTTGATGCAATCAACAGCACTATTGTCAACCGCATTGGATAATGCACTCTCTCCTTTCTAAAATATATCATGCAAATTTAATATTAAAGCTGGTAGAATTACTATTTTGAGTAATTAATCTTAAGAAAAAATAGCAAGATATCATATCATATCGGTATTTCTACAAGCCGTATTCAAACGGATATATTTCCAGGAATGTTCATTTTATTTTAAAAATGTCACAGGAGTATCCAGTTTCTTTAAAAAAGAAGCAAAAGTTTCCAATAGTTTTGTTGTCAATTGAAAGTATAAGTGTACCTCATCTAGAGCGTTGATATCAATATTATAATTGTTGATAAGTTTGTTGACAATATCATCACGATCGAATGAACATGCCAATCGAAGAATCTGTTCATACGAACTCTACACATATACAATAGCATATAGTGGGTAAGGAAATATTGCTGAAGAAATAATCAATTTGGAAACTATTGCTTATTTGAAGTATTATTTCTTGTGTATAGATGCTGGTAGAATTTTCGTATACACCTTTGGTTTACCTTCAAGTGTATAAAGTTTGATATTAAGTGAGCTATTCTCTCTCTCTATTCCCAAGTGGCTTAACCACCTCCCAAAGTAGTAAGTGGCTTAACCACCGTTTAAAGTAGTAAGTGGTTTAACCACCTCCCAAAGTATTAAGTGGCTTAACCACCGTTTAAAGTAGTAAGTGGTTTAACCACCTCCCAAAGTAGTAAGTGGCTTAACCACCGCCCAAAGTAGTAATTGGCTTAACCACCGCTCAAAGTAGTAAGTGGCTGTTGAATCTCCATAATAAATTTGAATTTTGATATTTATATAGAGCTGTTGAATCTTTCAAATAATAGAATACCGTACACGTGTAGCGTGATATGACTCAAATAAGCACTGCAAAGGAGAGCGCTGGAGAGCCGCTCCTCCGGTTTTAACCTGTTTACCAAATATTTTCTGAAACTTGAGAACCTAGGCTACACTCAGGGACCATTAGAAATTATTCTAGATCTAGGTGACTTATTCGCCCCATATGCTCCTAGACTATTTATACTTTCGACGAATCAAAAAATAGCCATTTAACCAGATATAACACATAATTTTTAAACACTTCGTTTTAAATCCGTACTTTAAATGAGATTCTTGATCAGCACAAAACTTCTATTGATATATTATCATATGATCAGTTTTGAAAAAGAAAGACATCAATTACTAATGAGCCATTAAAGATAATACTCTAATCAGTAATGATCAGTCTCAGGATGAACTATATAGATGAATTAGAAATGTTTACATTAGGTTTAGGCATTCTTTACATGGTAAATACAATTTTAGTGTAAAATCTATTCCCATTGTAATTAACTTATTTGATTATGCTTTTATTTCAAGTCATTAAGTGGGTAATCAAAACAAGTGACGTATTTTAGCAACTCATCTATATGTTTATGTAATATGAACCAATCAAGAGAAAACCACAAGTAGAATTAAAGAACTTCAAATAACTTATTCAAACATTCTAACTATCCCTACCTGTTCAGTTTCATTAGTTAAACCATTCAATGCATCTAAAAAATCTTTTTTAGCGTTAACTCCAGAATTCTGTCTTTTGAACACAAATCTTTTCATTCCTACTGATATATTACTCTCTGTATTTAGCTGTAAAAATTGACTTCTTACAGCACAAGATTGTATGATTTATGTATGATGCAGCCAAAAGGACATCGTATATGACTTCATTATTCATATGGTTTTCAGCAGTCTTTGATTAAAACATGTAAAAGTATGTATGTAGTTAGTGTAGTTGTATCAGTAGGTCATTTGTGTATTTGAGTAAAAAGTTTTATTTCCAGTAGTAAAGTATCTATATGTAGATATTATGTATGCTACAGTTATGTGTGTACAACTGACAGTTATGTGTTTAGTATATTATCAGTATGTTGGCGCCACAATGTCATCATATGTAGTCGTCTTTAAATAATTGTATTATGTTTGTCAGGTGTCTTTTTAAATATATAAAATAAAATTTAAATAATTTAAAAGTTCGAATAAGCACCACAAAGGACGTCAAGGACGAGTTAGACTCTGGTTATTTCTCCTAATTGTATCCATTAAAGTGAATGTGTCGTCTAGATAATAACCAATCAGTGTGCTTAAATTTTGTGTTTACATTTTTATAGACACTATTTTGAAATAAAAGACTTCCGTGCCACGTGTAGCGTTATATAAAATAAAAATTTAATAAACAATGGATTTATTTTTTTGACCAATCAAAAAATGCCCATAGCTTTGTTTCGCGACACATTCCCTTTAAACTAAATATTTAAGCACACTAAATTTTGATCGAATTGTTGTAAGCTAGTTAAAAAAGCATGTCTAGTTTAGACATTCGAAAAATGTTAAAAAAATGATTTAAAACAAGAAGCCAAAATAACACTTGCTCGAACTTAAAACACAAGAAATATTGAAGGTGAAGATAATAGTATTTAATCAGAATTTATATCATTAGAAAAATTAAAATTTTTCTACTTTTTTAGACATTAGAAGAGACCAGTGAAACTTTAAATCAAGCAATAAAAACAATGTTTATTTTTTAGATGAAAAAATTATTTATTTACTTTCTTTCAAAAGACATTCTATGAATACAATAATTGAAAACTATTTCTAATATACATTAAACGTTCCATGATGAAAACACTCCCTGGTCACACTAAGTTTATTCTCTGGTCCCACTAAGTATAAACAGTATCAAACTGTGGTTAGTTTCAAACTAACATATACAATCAGTGATCAAATAAATTTAAAGGTACAGTTCCAAGTCCATGATAAGAAACAATCCGACTGATTTCATAAATTCAAAAAAAAATTGGACAGTACCTTTAATAATCATTTTTTTGTAAAACTTAAATTTTATAAAGATTTTATAAAGCTTTTTTTACTATCATAACAACGACATTTAAAATAACAACAGACGTATTACCAGTGGACTCTTGTTATAAATTATTTGTGAAAAAAATGAAAATAAAAAACGGTTCCTGAGATAAAACAGGACATAAGAGTCTAAAAAGTATTTATAATCTATATTACCTAATTTCTAGAGAAACACATCTATAGAGAATTATAAAGTAATTAAAGGACTACTCCCACCATTTTTCATTTTTTTTTATTTTACTTAGTTTGATAGACAATTCTCTATAATAGGTAAAAAATATATTTTTTCAAAAATTTGGTAAAGAAAACTCATCATTTAGATTATGCTAATTATTCCGTGACGTCATGTACGATTTAATCACTCTGGGAAAATGTAAACATTCTTATAAAAAGTGTTTAAGTCAAATCACAATAGTAAAAAGTAATTAAATCAATTCACAAAAGTAATTAAACAATAATTATAAAGATCGTATATGACGTCACACACTTTAGCTCAATGCAAATACGGGGGTCGCTCTCAATTTTAAAACCTTAATTTCTGAGAAACGAATTGAAAAAAAAATTATTTCGTTTTGACGATTCTATTTCTAATTCTTTGTTACATATAATTCCCTAAAAAACTCAAAATCGAAAAAATCGTGGGAGTAGTTCTTAACAACATAATTACAAATTACTTAAAAGAAGTTAAATTTCAATTACAGGCTTAATTTTTCAATCAGGGTAAATAATGTTTCCAGTTTCTAATTAGCTTTCAAAATCTTATCAATTCGAAAATAACATAGCGTCTGTTGAAAACTTCATGAAATATATGAGATAAAAAGTTAGTTAAATAAATCTAAATATTAACTTCCATATAACAAGATGTCAAAACAGCATTAGAAATATACCCAACAAGATTCTATATACACATTCTATTATTATTGCTATCAAAATATTCTGCATAAAACTCAATTCAGTATTTTAAAAAACACTACAATCTCAACAAAATCATTTAGAGTCCAAATTAGAGACTGGTAAAGACTTCCAAGCAAGGTTATAAAACAGTAAAACATCAACAAGGTAATAAAAATGGATTTAAAATCGATATTTGTTGCATGTAAGACAAACAATTTTATTGAGGCAGAGGCTGCTAAATTTTATAACATAAGAAAGAAAATAATATAAGTTTACCATTACTATTTAATTGTTGAATTATTATTTCTTTAAAGTTTAAATACTGAAAACTCTATGCAAACTTTGAATGTATCCTAATTTTGATGTAAGGATGGATTTCACTTTTTGTAAATTTTTGCTTCAAATAATAAGTAAATTTTTATTAATACATACTTAAATATATATAGAAATTTCATCAAAATATACATTTTCCACCAGAAAGCTTTTTCAACTATTATACTAAAATTCTTTGAACTATATTACTACAAACATTCTTTTTACCTAAATGCAAATGAGAATTGAGATTTTTTTCTTTTAAAATCCAGCACTTCTAGCTCATCAATGACTTGGAAACAATCGACAACTGATTTACGACAGTATTGGTAAAATAATTCCTCTGAACGTCGTAGAATGTTTTGTAAATCCATAGTAGTAGGTAAACTAAAAAAATACAAAGTCAAATTACATTAAATTTTTATCAAAACTAACTTAATGATAATTTTTGATAGGATTTTTTTTGGAATGCAATTGTATTATCGTCCTGCAGAAGATGAGCAGTAATGAAAAAGCATGTAAATGACACAATAACACATTTCCATTAACCAAAACGATATGTTACATCAACATGTATATTCCCCAGGCTAAAGTTACTTACTTACAATGACCTTACTAGGTAGTGTACAAATATCGCTAGACCCTTCTATCCCTTCTTCTGAACAACTTGAAACATCACAATCTTTTGGAATGAAAAAACTTTGAATTCAATTTACCCAACTTTATGCTCAAGGAAATATTTACATTCTCCCAGGCTAAAGTTTCAAACTTACTTTGATAGAACTTGATACACTGAGTTTATATCTGAAGTTTCCATAATCATCTTGCGACATTCAACTAGCATGGCTACACATACAAAAATATCAAAAGGATATTCAGGTGACATATAAATCTCTTCCAGGTGTGAGCCAGCACCTAGAAATAAAACAAAAAGTTAAATTTACATAATCCAATAAAATACATATAATTAGGACAGCTTAGCTGTACTCTTATATTCCTTCTATATATTTTTTTCTAAGTCGGGGAGTTTGCGTCGGTTTGCAATAGTATGGAGATACAAGAAATGCGCACATCTGCAATGAAAATTTTTCGCTTATTCATGTATTATCTCCTTTATTTTGCACGCACGATTTTCATTTCGTTATGATCGAAATTGCTTACTCCTTGCTTCTTTTCAGAAAGTATCATTATGGGCAATGGTGAGTACATTTACCATATTTTTCAGGTAACTTTTTTAGCTAAAAAACATTGTTGCCTTTCCTGCTCTAATGTTGGTTGTTAACATGTCAAAATTTGCCATATTTAACTTGCTAGGATTTATCTGTTTCAATGTCCGGACAAGTTTATTCCTTTTTTATCCATTTTTAGATTAAACTAGAAAGGTCTACCAACTGCAGCTTGCTGACACAAATTCTTAGTGCCAGGATTTACTAGGATGTACTTTATCTAAAGCTTACTAATACCTATTTATTTAGTTTTGATTTTCCTTTAATTTTTCAGAAATGTTTTCCTTCACTTCGCAGTTTCTTTTTATGTTTTGCAGATTTTTTCTGCTTGCATGCATTTCTTTGATTAATGTTTATGACTACATTCTCCAGTTTGTTAGATTTCTGCGTAGCAAAGAAATCTTTTCGTTTCCACGTCAAAAAAAAAATGGTTCTCTAGTTAGGTTTTCATAAGTCTATTTTAAGCCTTTATTACATCAAAATATTTTCAATGCGAAATATTGCAAATAACGTTCAATTTTCGATTATTTTCATAAATGTTTTTTCGTAAAAAACTTCTTACGTATACTTTCTTCCTAATTAATAGTCTAGTATGAACTAGACAAACTTTTAATCTTTCTTGACACTTATGAGAGGAAAGCTTAATCTTTTTTGACACTTATGAGAAGAAAGAAATTTTTCTTAAATTCCGCAAAAAAATACGTTTTATAAATTTGTAATGTGAACCAACCTTAATAATAACTTTTAAGAATTCGTGGTCAAACGCTATATTTTTTTCGCTGGCTTCCTTACGATACTAACGAGTACTTAAACTAAGTAAATGAAACCAAGCAGTAAAGCCATCTGTCATATTCGCGTGGTCAAGTTATATAAAAAACAACAACTGAACAAGTTTATTAGAAATGTTTTGAAAACTTTGCTTTAGCTACCTTAACTTTATGCAAATATT
>JAYJMI010543276.1:0-13230 GCA_036873855.1 Sarsia tubulosa
TTTCTTGCAAACTAAAAAAGGAGGAGAGATTATTTTGTAGATAAGCATTTAAAATAAATTATAAGAAAAATAATAATGAAATAATAAAAAATTGGTAATTTATTATGGTATTAGAAAATTTAGCATTTTAATTTATGATTGCCATAAAAAGTATAAAGCGAGTAGAAACCATCAAAATTGTTATTTTTGTCGATGCCGGATTATGCTTGATATTTCTTATAATTTCCGATGTAGAAAATTAAGAATAATATACTTCTGGCAAGCACAAGGTAGTTTTTTTATCTAAGATCTATACATAAAGAGTTGCTCAAAATTTCAGTACTTACTCAGTTAATGGTTATCTTTCATATAAGCCTAACTTTAAGAGGGATTTTCTTTTGGCCAAATGAGTGGCATTGTACATTTAAGCTTTTTCAAAAAATTTGGAACTACTTATGATCTGCAAAATGCCAGGAAGTAAACTTTACCAGTTGGGTTTACTTCTAGCTCTTAATTTGCCAAACTAAATTTCAATATGGGTTTCACAAAAATAATTTCACTTGAAGTTGGGCCTTCAAAGGTACTTATGCACGTAGTCTCACATTTTGGGTAGTTTTCTTTACCCCCTTTTTTTTAGGTTAATTTGAAAGACCTATTAATTATAAGCATCTGGTAAAGAAATCTCATCTTCTATGTGTAGTTTTAAAGAAAATGTTTTTCTTTGACAAATATATCGCAAGTACATTTGCTGGCCTACACATATTGCGTATCCAACCAGATTTTAAGGAGATATTTAGCACAGCTCTTTTTTGGTTACTTCTACTTTTTAGTGATTAATTTTTAAATAGAATAAGTTTATTGAAAATTACGTGTATAAGAGCTGTTATGCAAAGCTTGGAATGGTTTTACTTATGATCTGCACCATCACGGTTTTTTTACGAGTTTTACAACCTTCATTTATATACAAGGAAATAACAAAAAAAATTTGATTTTCACCTAAACTGAAAGACGATATTTGTACATGCTTGTATATGTTTTTTAAAATTTTTAGGGGGCCACGTGACCACGCCTATATTTTTTATTAACCAACGTTGATTTAACCAAAGTTGGTCTATTAACTCTGATTTACCTACCAACTTTGATTTAATCATTCTAAATTTCAATCTTGGTTTCACCATGGAACTATTAAGAAGGAATTACTTGTAATTAATTCTTTTGTAACAGAGGTCGTCGAATCAACTACTTTGATTCTCATAGGTAATCAGAGCGTACAATAACACATAACACATTGTACCTAGACTCGTTATATTATCAAAATAATTTAAGTATTTCAGTAAAAAACTAACGAATAATTCTTTAAAACGTAAAAATGATCAACGAAAAACAGATTACTTTCCCCTGTCATAACTAAGGAAATCTTCAATAGTTTGCTTTTATTTTGAAATATCAACTCTATCTAACAAGAAAGCCATGCTGTGAAGTTATTTTGGTTTTATGTTTCGTTTTGCTAAAAACTGACTTAAAAGTCCACTTACAAGTTCAACTGTTTTGATGTTGTATAGCTTAGTAGAAACAAATTTTCAAGAAATATTTTCTCAAATCGTTCCTATCATTTGTACACTTATTTATTACTTGTCTTGCTACTATATTATATTACTAAATCAAAAGTTTAATCCCCTAATAACTATTCACAAAACTGATCTAACTTGGATTTTATATTGCGTGTAAAATTTAAGAGTGAAGAGTGGAGGCGCTCATAGAATCAACAGTGATTTATCGAGAAACTTGGATGAAAGAAAAAATTTGTTTAAAAATAGCTTGATCAATAATATTAGCAATGCGGAAGTGCCGTTGATAGTTAGGTCAGTAATAACTTTTTGCGTTTCTTTCTTTCCAAACGAATTAGAAGGTATGCAGTATCATTAGTAATGTGCTAAAATCGCCTCGTGTGTCTCGCGCCTTAATTTTCCTCTTGCTTTCCTATTTTGAGTGCTTTTGTGTTTTTTTCCCGCCTGCACTCGTGCCTTATAAAATTTAAATTTTATACTGTCATTTCTCAATGAAAGTACTTATCAAAATTTGAATTACTTACACTTTCTCTTTTGGAAAGACTAACTAACATCACTAGACTACCCAGTGGACCAATTTTAGAAGTTTATAGGTTGTCTCAAATGCAAATCTTAACGACGTCTATTCAAAAGCGTCTTTTAGATGTCTGTAGCATGGCGATTTAAAGACATCTATACTTTGTCTTTAATGCAAATTTTAACGACGTTTACGTCTCTTAGATTGTCTATATTTAGGCGTCTTTTATATATCTAGCTGAAAACGTCTTGTCTAACTGGAGACGGTTTTAGATGGTTTTGAAATATTAAAATACAAAATTATTTGCGAAATTATATTGTGAAATAACAGGTTAACACATAAAACTAACCAAAAATATGCAATATTTGACGATGCAATTAATACATGGAAGAGGGGCACTCAGATGTTTTGCCAAAAATAAATGATATCTATTACAGCCACTTTTTCACCTGACTTTTTCAACTTCAACTAGTAACTTCAATAGTATTTAATTCGTTTGCTGCTGTATCTGTAAAATCATTGAAATAAGGCAATGATATATTGTAAACATCTGTCTGAAGCTTTATTTTCAAAATAAAATCTGAACATTGCCTCACTCCTCTCTGATTTTGTCTTGTTTCATGTAATGTTGGTATTGAGTACACTTAAAAGTATGTAAGTATTTCGTCAT
This sequence comes from Sarsia tubulosa, assembly GCA_036873855.1. Classification (NCBI taxonomy): domain Eukaryota; kingdom Metazoa; phylum Cnidaria; class Hydrozoa; order Anthoathecata; family Corynidae; genus Sarsia; species Sarsia tubulosa. The sequence continues at coordinate 2,735 of JAYJMI010543276.1, forward strand.
GCGATTATAACTATTTTTGAAGCTCCTTCGAATAACAACTACTCTATACTAATACAAAACAAAACTACTACGTTTTGTTTATATATAAGAGCCTTAAAAATACTAGCCTACGAATATAGACCACGCTAAAGCTTGGTCTATGCACATTCACTGAAAAAACTGACAGACCACGTCGATAAAATTATAAAAATAAAACTGGGAACTAGTGTCGGTTTCCGAGAATATTTGCTTTGATAAAAAGAAAAGCTAGAAAACCGCACGTGCGCAAGTCAGAATTTGTGAGAAATCTATACAATTCTCTAGAACAACTTTCCTTGCGAATGTGCATAGACCCTACAAAAACTTGTTTTTGAAACGAGTCTATCTTCGTAAGCTATAAATGTACCTAAACTATATTTAGTAAATCAAAAATAATCTATATTGGAGATATTATGAGCATATAATTCAAACTAGTTTTCATTTTTCAATGTTTTTTTAAAATAAGGATTTATATTCATTTGTTGTTTTTCAAATTGTTTTATTCTAATTGGTTAAAAAAAGAAACTGCGGTAATTAACACATTTTTTAATTTATTTCGAACCGCAATAATATGTATTGTCGTCCATCATTTTATTAAGAGTATTTACCCTAATGTACAGAAACAAGCATGCGCCTAAAAGCATGGAAAAGGCATGGTGACTAATTATAAGAGATCTACGACAGATTACTATAAACTACAAGTGACTACAAGAGACTTCGGGTAAAAAAATAGAGATTACGTGTGACTACAAGAGACTACGATAATGATAGAGACTACATTGAAAACCATAAACTACGAGAAACTAATAACCATCATAGCACCGTATGTTGTAGCCTGCGAATATAGACCACACTTATAAAAATAAGACTGGGAATTAGTATTGCTTTCCGAGAATTTTTGTTTTGAAAAAAAGAAAAGCCGTAAAAACTCTAAGGCGCGCATGTCATAAATTGTCAAATTGAACCAATTCGGTTGCGGATGTGCATAGACCTTAGAAAAACACGCTTATTGACACGGGTCTATATCGTAGGCTACGTATGTTGTTGATTTTAACGAAACTAAATAAAACTAAGAAATGAATAATGATAAAACAAAACAGGAACAATTTCTTTACAAAAGATGGGGAGGCAAAGGTGCCGCTTGTATATAAATCTTCACGCTTCGTATTGTGTTAGTTTTAAAATACATTATCTATCTTGATAACCTGAAATACCTAGCCCAAAATAACGCAATCCTATAACGTTACAATGTTTTTTGTCCGAGGAAAGATGGTAACTATTTGCAATATTATTAATAGCACCAAGATCAGAACATGAGTGACCACGAGTGACTATTTTTGATAAACTACAAGTGACTACAAGAGACTTCGGGTAAAAAAATAGAGATTACGTGTGACTACAAGAGACTACGATAATGATAGAGACTACATTGAAAACCATAAACTACGAGAAACTAATAACCATCATAGCACCGTATGTTGTAGCCTGCGAATATAGACCACACTTATAAAAATAAGACTGGGAATTAGTATTGCTTTCCGAGAATTTTTGTTTTGAAAAAAAGAAAAGCCGTAAAAACTCTAAGGCGCGCATGTCATAAATTGTCAAATTGAACCAATTCGGTTGCGGATGTGCATAGACCTTAGAAAAACACGCTTATTGACACGGGTCTATATCGTAGGCTACGTATGTTGTTGATTTTAACGAAACTAAATAAAACTAAGAAATGAATAATGATAAAACAAAACAGGAACAATTTCTTTACAAAAGATGGGGAGGCAAAGGTGCCGCTTGTATATAAATCTTCACGCTTCGTATTGTGTTAGTTTTAAAATACATTATCTATCTTGATAACCTGAAATACCTAGCCCAAAATAACGCAATCCTATAACGTTACAATGTTTTTTGTCCGAGGAAAGATGGTAACTATTTGCAATATTATTAATAGCACCAAGATCAGAACATGAGTGACCACGAGATACCACGAATATAACTTGAAAAACCACAAATAGAATACGGGACACCACGGATAACCACGAGACACTAGAAGTGACCACTAGATTAAGTCCTCTTCAGCTAAAATTGTCATTATACCAATTTGATCAATCAGGTTTAGTATAAATGCTATTCGCTGGATTTTGAGAACATGAGACACCACAAGAATAATACAAAACACCACAGGACACTACGAGACACTACAAGTGACCAATACTACAAGTGATCTGCACAAAAGTTTACAATAATTTGTTTTTTATAGTTTCTTACCCAGATATATCTATAAACTTTGATAAAACTTGATATATTCAATAATTTAATATTTTCCCTTGATGGAATTGTTATGCTATAACATTAATGAAGTTTTTATTTCTGACCACGAGATACCACGAATATAACTTGAGACACCACAAATAGAATACGGGACACCAAGGACAACCACGAGACACTAGAAGTGACCACGAGACACTACAAATGACCACCAGACACTACAAGTGACCAATACTACAAGTGATCTGCACAAAAGTTTACAATAATTTGTTTTTTATAGTTTCTTACCCAGATATATCTATAAACTTTGATAAAACTTGATATATTCAATAATTTAATATTTTCCCTTGATGGAATTGTTATGCTATAACATTAATGAAGTTTTTATTTCTGACCACGAGATACCACGAATATAACTTGAGACACCACAAATAGAATACGGGACACCAAGGACAACCACGAGACACTAGAAGTGACCACGAGACACTACAAGTGACCACGGGACAGTACAAGTGACCGCGAGACACTGCAAGTGACCACAGGACACTACAAGTGATCGCGAGACAGTAGAAAGGAACGCGTGACACCACGAAACACTATAACTGACCACAAGACACTAGAAGTGATAACGAGACACTATAAGTGATAACGAGACACTACAAGTGACCACGAGACACTACAAGTAAACAAGATACACTACTAGTAACCACGATACACTACTAGTGACCACGAGACACTACAAGTGATCACGAGACTCTACAAGTGACCACAAGACAGTACAAGTGACCGCGAGACAATACAAGTGATCACAATACACTACGAGTGACCACGAGACACTACAAGTGATCATGAGACACTACAAGTGACCACGAGACACTACAAGTGATTACGAGACACTACAAGTGACCGCGAGACACTACAAGTGATCACAAGACACTACAAATGACCACGAGACACTACAAGTGACCACGATACACTACAGGCGACAACGATACACTATAAGTGACCACGAGACACTACAAGTGATCACGAGACTCTACAAGTGAACACGAGACACTACAAGTTACCGCGAGACACTGTTATTTCCCGAAAAACACTTCGGGACATTGCTCTGCTGATTAATTTTTTAATGAAATATAAAATTTCAAACTATTGGCTGGGACAATTAGCGTACTAGATTTATACACTTAATAGTAATAAGAATCTTGAAATAACAGGAAATAGTTCTAAGCCCGCTGATTTTTCAATTAAAGACGAAAATGTAGTTTTTGTACAAATAAAAGAATACGTATGCTTGTACGTATGTATTTTCAGTTTTTAGGAATAATTTAATATCAGCATGACTGAAATGGTAATACTGTCAAATTATAACTTTTATGTCAACCTTGTCTCTAAAAATATTTTTTTGCAATAGAAGGAGACATGGAAATTAGCGTTCTTCTCTTAGCGAAAATTAACAATTGGAACCAAGTTAAACTAATGACAATATTTTTCGACCGGTTGCACGTAAATCAACACTACTAGTTCATATAGTCCTAACATCAAACATAGGAAAAATTATATATTTATAATTAACATTGTATCCGTTATATGTAAAAACAACAGTTACAGAAAGTATTGCTTTCTTCTAATGTGGCTAATTTCATTAATCGTAGATGACATTAATTGGTATAAGTGACAAGTAAATAGTTGATCATTGTTTATTATATTCCTTTAATTCGAACTAAATTTAACTAAAGGTATTTGGTAATGTCTTAAAAATATGCTATAAGTTAAAAGTTATTTTAAATGTCTGTGGTTTACATCATTCTTGACATCCAGTGTTCATGAGGAAAGATAGGAAAAGCAATAATGATGTGTTGGAACTACGCACGTAAGCATGCCTAATATATGGGCATATTATATTATCTATCATACAAGCTGTCTCTTTTTTTTCTTGCATAAAGTGCGCTGATATGCACGAGTATTGATCGGACACGTTTATTTTATAAGCTTGATTTCGATATTGTAACCTTGTGACTATATTTTTTGTCTTTGTCGATTTGGCAACATCGTTTTTCTTCATTAATATTAACTTACTATAAATAAATAATATTAAATAAATTTCACGCAGTTTGTTTCATAGTTTCATTTCAATTCCAAACTTTAATATTATTCTTTACAATTTAGTACTTTCACTGCAAACAACCTCAATTGATGAGGATTCATTGTTTTGAACTACAACGTCAACGTGTGTCTCATTGTTCGACTTTATACTGATGTCTTCGCTTGAACTGTCATTTATTTCTACGTCTACAGCACATTCAGTACTGTTTTGACCTTCAGCAATCTTCGCTAGTGCTTTAGCTCGCTTTCTTAAAGTTTTTTTACTCTCTTTTATCGAACCACAACACAGTTTTTCCTCACAACTATTACTTTCGCATTTCAATAAACATTGCTTTTCGTCAGTGGTAACACCCTCCTGAAATGGAATGGAAACAAAGAAATAATAATCCCTGGCTAAATTAAATAGAGTTTATATTGCTTAATGATTTTGAACAGATAGTTTGCTTAAAAACAAATAGATTTTTTTAACTATTTTCTAGAGAGGGGGTTAGTTAACATGGGCTAACATGGGGCTAGTTGTATTTTTTTACAGATTAAATTGTTCTTTATAGAGAAACATAATTGGAAAATTGCATTGTTTTTTGTTTTACACCTTTTGTTATTGATATAAATACGTATGTAGCGTACGAACTTATGCACAGTTACTTGCGAAGTAAATAAATAGCTGGTCTTTTAAGTTACCTCAAAGATTTCCTCAATAAATTCTGGTTGTATTGTTGTGGAATGAATACCTTCCTGATGGAAAAACTCTTTGATGGACGAAGCCAATATTTTATAATCAGCATAGGATGAAAACTGTATATGAACAGATGCAATGATTTTGTTTCCAGTAAGTTGCCATATGTGAAACTCGTGGATATTCTCAATGACAGGGAACTAAAAAGATAAACACATGGTCCATAACATTCACTTGCTTGTTATTTGAAAAAAGTTTAGGTTATTTAATATATTTTGTTGCTTAAAAGTTATATAGAAAAAGATACATAATTATTAACAGGAAATGTAAATTTCTGAAATGTAACTTTGTGGATTTTCCAAATTTAGTGCAGCTTTGAAAGAAATGAATTAATTAAAAAAATATTAATGCAATAGACGATATTCTGTTATTCACACGTGCTTTATAATGATGCATTGTGGGATTTGCCTGGGTATCATTGAAAAAATTGTTATTTATGAGAATACTGAACTGTATAATCATTAGCAACTTTTTAATGGTATTGTACTCTTGAGATGTCACAGATAATCCCCTAATGCAACATTTTAAAGCACATTGTAATAACTGCAATATCGTGTATTACTAAATTTGAATAATACCTTTATGAGCATTTTCTCTTGTAGTTTATTCAACTGTATATGCGATGGTGCATATTGAAGTAAGATCTTACTGGATTCTTTCACTAAAGATAGTAGTGTTAAATATCAAATATAAGAATATTGTTACGATGTACATCTTATCAACTTCAGCATATTTAATAAGACAGAACTGTACTTCTATATGAAATCTTTTTTGTGAAACCTATACTGAAATTAATATGTTTAAAAAGTAGTTAGAAGTAAATCAAGCTGGTAAATTCCACTTCCTAATATTGAGCAGATCATCAGAAAAATAATTCAAAAAGTTGTAAAAAAGATCAATTGCTTCTTGATTCCCATTAACTAGCGAATTTGAAATGCAAATATATCAAAAACTACACATAGAAAACTGCTCAAATTTACATCGGATACTCAGAAAACTTAAAGTACTAGCTATACTTACATAAAGGGATGGTAGTTTTGAGGATGATAAGTACGATGACGATACTGAAGAAAAGCAAGTTGATGAATTATTATATCAAATATATGCAAAATTTTAAATGAAAGAAAACGAAACATACTAATATGCGGGCCGTTATTCTAAGGAGAAAGTCTTTAAAGGGGAACAAAGGGCGAGATATAAAAGTTTTGTTAGTCCAGAAAAAGAATTTGTTTAAATAAAATGTGACGTCACAAGTGAGGATACTTATGACTGCAAATGGGTACAGAAAGGGCAAAACTAAGTTAAAACATGGGTGACTAAGAATTTAAGATAGATATATGCTTATTTTGCTTACTTACATAATTTAGTGAAACAAACTTTATGTCATACCCGTACCCTAAACTATTCCGAGTCTTTTTAATAAAATTACAATCAACCCATCATTAAATATTTCTCTTGACAATTCAATGAACAAGTAAAATGTAAATAGTTTAGGGGACAGAATTAATTAGGTTGCTAAAGTCGATGTTGAATTTATGTTTTTGCATAGCACCTTACACCTGTGACGCCACAAATGCGAAAATTAAATAAACTTTACATTCTACAACTTTTAGATTCTTTGTTCAAAACTGAGATATTAGGTTATACATATGACGAAACGATATATACAAGAATAAGTTCCCCTTTTTAACTGTATTTCTGTATTTTTAGGTTGTATTTGTTACGTTTGAATAATTTCGTTATTATAAGTAACAATTGTGGAATATGACATCTTCTGGAAAACACTCCGAGAATCCGCGAAGAAAGTTTGTATGTTCCATTTATTATCATATTTTATATAGGAGTATTTTATTTACTGTTGAATATATAAAATTAAGAACTATAGTAATTAACCGCAAATTGGTTATACCTTAATCCTGGGTCAACATACAAAGTCCATTTTCCTTCGAAATAATGAATAACAAGCGCTGCAATGATAACGATAACTGAGCCAAGAGCATCACCAAGAATATGGAGATAAACTCCTTTCATATTCATTTGTCCGCCCGATTTTTCTTTTTTGACTTTCTTTTTATCTACAAAATTTTAAAAAAGCATCAAGAAATAAGCTGCTTTGTAATGTTGATTAAATATTAATTAATTTTAATAGAAAAAAGTTTTCGGCGTGTTTTTAATCGTTTTTTAAGCCATTTCAGAATTTACGAAACGCATGTACATTAGCAAAAAATACGTACGACCTTTCTTATTATCAAAACAAAAATTCTTGGTAAAAGATACTAGTTCCCAGTCTTTTTCTCAGATAGTTTTTCCCGCGAATGTGCATAGACCAAGCTTTAGCGTAGTCTATATTAGTGTGCTAACCATTTGTCACACTGATAATAAAAGTGCTTGAAAAAATTGAATTAGTTTCGAGATGTGAAGCCTTCAACTGGATCATCTGAGAATACATTCCGTAATAATAAAATAAATAAAATAAAATGTAGCTACACTCTGTTTACTGAGCAAGAACAACTTCATAAGAACACGAGCTTCTCAATTTTTTTATTGTCTGAGAAATTATAAAAGTTGAAATATTTTTTTTATCACCATTGAAAAAGACTCATCAATATATGTTGTTTAAACATGTTTTTGTAGATATGGGTAGTAAGAGATTTCCAGGGTCATTCCAAATTCCCCTTTTCTTATATAAAAAAGATTGTATTGCATTATTTTTGTTATACCTTTTGGTTGATTTTCTGTAACCAGATCGATGGTTGTAAACTTATCATTTTCTGAAGCTTCTACTTGAGATTCTTGACGAAATGCTTTATTTTCATGTCCATGACTATGATTATGTCCGTGGTTTCCATCATCATGACTATGTCCATGGTTATCTTCACCATGATTATGTCCATGGTTATCTTCACCATGATTATGAGAATGTTTTTCACTTCTTACAACTACTCGTAGTTCATCTTCGGAATCATCTGCAATAGCATGACTGTGACCATGTCCTCCACCGTGAGTGTGGCCACCCCCTCCATGGCTGTGTGCATGTCCTACAATAAAATGAATATTGGTAAACAGAATAACGATTTATAGGTCTATTCCTTTTTTAGCATACTTCATTTCCATATACCCCTCACTATTTAAAGTGAGGTAAACAAATTGTAAACAAATATAATTTGTACGTGATGTGTAAATAGGAACAAGAATTGTGACATTTCTAGAAAAATGTTGTTCTGAATTGTTACAAGCCATGCTTTTAAGAATTGTCCGATTCATTTTTGACTTTGAATTAAAATTAAAGCAGTTGCCTTAAAAATATTTTTTTGACTTAAATTATTAGAAATTTTATAAAATCGAGGAGCTTTAGAGCTGCTAGGATAAATACAATTTCTTATTACAATTTTCTTATCACTAGCGGACGTGAACTAAAATTACCATTTGGGGAAAATGGATTTAAATCATTTGAAGCAATTTGTTTTTAAAACAAACTTATTTTACCAATTTTACTTAAAATATGCCCTGTAGAGCATTATCATTTTCTTTTAAAAAAAGTTCTTCAAAATTATTTTAAAATATCGCTGATACTAATCCACATTCTGTTTTCAAATTAAATGTGTTTCTATAGTCTTTATTAAAAAGCTTTATGAACTTCAAGGTATTTTTGCCTTGGCAATAATCTGTTCTTCCAATTCCAATATTTTCCCCATTTTAAACGAAATTGTTAAATAATGTTTAAGCAATGTTGAATAATATTTGAATAAAATGTAAGCTATTATTACCTTGAAAGAGAAACAGTCCAATCACATTGATAAACAAACCAACTCCTCCAACAATCAACACAAGAATCGGATCATTTATAGTATCAAGTTCGATCATTCGTTTAAATGATTCAACAAAGATAGAAAAACAAAGTGCCAATAAAAATACAGAGTTGACTAATGCACCAAGTACCTCTGCACGTACAAATCCATACGTGCTAGCTTCTCCATCATTACCAGGTGCTTTTTTGGAATACTAAAATAAAATAAAATATCAAGTTAGAGTTGGGTTTTGATAGGCTCCCATTTTCAAATTAATGGTATAAAAACAATTTATTCTACAGAAATTTAAGTGAAATCTCTATCAAAAAAACAGCTACATTTTACAAATATACAAAACTAAAACAAAAAAAAGATAGATTATCAGGTTTAACACTTCGGTGTACGTGTGTCTCAAAGTGAAAAAAAAATCAGATTTAAACTGTAATGTTACAAAAATGTATTTCATATATGAACCAAGCGATCATTTTAATACTGGAATATGTTAAAACTGAGAACATGTCCTAGGGATATGTTCTGTAAAAGTGGGGATATGTCCTAAAAATGGGACGTGGTACATTTACAAAGTACAATTTTATTGCATTGTAATTTAATCTTAATATTTAAGTCAATCAACTACAGATTATTAAAAGAGATGTAAAAGCGTCATTGAATTAAACGCAGTCAATAACATAGACAAGTCAATACACCAATTTAACATTATATTATAAATACAACTATTAGCTATCTGTACCTTAAACTATTTCGAGCCTTTTTAAAAAAATTGAAGAATAAACATGTCATTAGATATGTCTCTATAGAAGTCAATATATAAGCAAACAAGGAGAAAACTGATCAAGTTACTGAAAGGCAACCTCGTTCCCTCGTTATAATTTGTTGCAAGACAGAAAGGCGATCTTCTCATAGCGAAAATTTATTCTGGGAACGAAGTTGGCTGAAAGGTTGCTAAAATTGTTGAATTTATCTATTTGCGTATATTTAGCATGATCAAAGAAATTACATTCCATACTCTTAGCACATATTTGTAGCAAACCTTTTTAACACACATTTTTTAACATCATTTTTAACACATATTTCTTACCTTTAAAGCAAAGAAACCAATAAACAATGATAGAATATCTGACAACATATGAAATGAATCAGCAACTAGCGCCATTGAGTTTGTCATGTATCCAACAATGATTTCAACGAAGAAGAAACTGGTTGTTAGGAACATCATCAACACAAATGTTGTTCGTTTACCTGCAAACCGTTTCTGACAGCAACCCATATTGAATGCGTGTGATTATCTTCTTCTATTATCTTCTATTTTATGTGATTATTTTAGTTCTACAATTTATATGAAATAAATAATTAGAAATTTCGTAATATATAATGAATTCTTAATAGTTAGTTTTCATTCATTTTTATGACTTAAAAGTAACCCAAAATTTTATTTTTTTATTAACCATGCAAATATGATATGTATGATACATGAAAGATCTGTGTTTACATAGAGATATATAAAAGGATGCGAAATGATGCATACTTTTACCAGCTCCCTTGTAAAATAATATCAGTAATAA